>JAATLQ010036629.1:0-40974 GCA_013421005.1 Heliconius erato x Heliconius himera | reverse complement strand
AACAGATTAAAAAAATCAAAATATGTCAAAATGGAATGGAAAGAAGCGTTATTGGAGTGAAAAGAAAGGACAAGGTTAAATTACAGAGTATAAAGAGCAAAACAAAATTTGAAAACATACACACAACATACAAACGCCTAAAATGGAGATGGACAGGACACATGCTAAGGGAAAGGATAGAGAAGTGGACACGTCTTATAACGGAATGGTACCCGCGTGATAGCAGAAGGAGTAAAGGTTGACCAGCTACACGTTGGGAAGACGATTTTAAAAAGATAGTTGGACCAGAATGGACACGTGTTGCAAAGAATAAAATAAAATGGAAAGCTTTAGAGGAGGCCTTTGTCGAAGGACAAGCTGAAAAAGAAGAACCACCTTAGATTTAGAGAAATGTTAATTTAGTTTCAGCAATAAAGGCTTATTATTATTATTATTAAAAAAAATTAAATTAGCTTCACGCTGTATCCCGCACACAGCAGGGTAGGCAGAGGGAACCTAGTGTTAAGACAATCCGTTCCCCACTTTCTGCCGAATTCTGGAGGCATTGCGTGTTGAATGGCAGAACTCAACGCCGCGCTTAACCTCGACACCAGAGCGAAGAAATGGAAATATAAATTTAAATAAATATTTCATCTCCTCGAGTGGGAATCGAACCCACAACCAGTCGATTTTGCAGTCACACCTCGTGCCGCTGCGCCACGGCCGGCCTCAATTAGCTATATAAGTATTTTATTTTTATTTTTTACTTAAACTATGCTTAGATTTGATAGATAGATAGAATCTGTACGTATTCGTTGAAATGGTTATTAGTGACACTTTTGTTCAGTAAAATATTCAATATTTTAAATGCTTTCTGAGCAATTTAGGTGAGCTTTTTATAAAATACGTAGTAATTGAATCCAGATTTTGAGAAAAAAGGGTAAAAAAGGAATATTTTGTGGAAATTAAGTGTTAACCTACACCACATAAAACAAGGATTATAATATGACACGATGAAGATGGAGAATTAAATTCCAACGAAATATCGAATCGTATAATATATTTAAAGTACACAATAAAGATAATCAAAAAACAATAAAATTGTAGGCAAAAACCTTAATTGGCTCCAATTGTCCTTGTTTCTCCATCTTACATTTGATTTCCACGTCTGCAGCTACATAGGGGACACGTGTTATTTCACCAATTTGACTAAAACGTCCAAATACGCCTGTAACTAAACTAGCAAAGTTAACCAAACCCAAAATAGTATCCAAATGGAATTGGGTTAGACATTGTACTTAGTAACAATAAGGTCTATTCATGAGGCCGTACGGTAATTGATTCAATGGCTCTGATATTACGTCAATTGGTACGCAGTAATGGCTGTATACGATTGATTTTGGTGTAGAATTGTTAGGTTACCTTGTTGTATAATTTGGTTTAGTTTGTAGTTGTGAATTTTTTTAAGCTTTGTAGCCCATATAGCAGGATAGGCAGAGCAACGTTAGTGTTAAGACACTCCGTTGTCCACGAACCGATCAATTTTCAAGACATTGTATGTTGATGTTTCATGAGCGAAGTAATGAAAATAGTTCATCCCCTCGAGTTGGAATAGAATCTACTTATGTCGCTTACAGTCAGCTTATAGTGCCATCGCGTCACTACGTTCTACGTTCAAAATTCCGTATTAACTTCGATGTAATTGAATTGTTTTCACAAAGCATTCCTGATATAAACTGGGATATGAGAAAATGGAGTTATCCAGCCTCGTACTACTGAGCTTAGACATCAGTTCTACATTAGATTGTTTCGACTTTTGAGGACAATATTAAATAGATGCCAAGATCTCCTTGAAGTGTCTTAAATCTTCTCGAAATACCTGAAGGTTAAGGTCAACAAAATAACCTTATAGGAATTGCGTTTTTTCTTTGAGATACGAAACCCTTAAAACTAAAAATACCAGGCAATGTCACCTATTCTGTGAGTAACAGTAAGTTAATAATTTATCTTTATTTATTTATAGTTATTTATCTCCACCTATTGTTGTTGTTTTTTTTATCCTTTTGATTGGTGATCAGAAAATGTGTTTCATAAAACTAATTAAAAATTTACAAACTGAGACAATTTAAATTGAAACAATAATTGAAAAATATATATATATTTACTATTTTATGTGTAAGTACGTTCTTGTCTTCATTTAATAAATGGTTAATTGTATTTTAAATAAATATTTTAAAGGTACTGATTTTTTTTGTAATCATGCTTCTAAATCAAAAGACTCAAAAATATTTTAAAATGATAAAAATTATGGAATTTATCAAAATCTTTAAGATTTGAAAAGACCTTAAGATTTAGTCTACTGTTACTTATATTTGTCGTCTAAGTTGGCTATTTTACGATGTTAATGGCGCTGTAGGTAAGCTTTACCTATAAGGACTGAATTGTGTATATAGTTCTGAATTCAAATCTCAATTACGAGACTTTTTTAATGATTAAAAAATTTATAACCACCTATATGTGAGCAAGTCGGGGTGCAGGGGCACAAAGTGTGATTGTTAAATCGAGTGGTTGTGGGTACGAATGCCACCGAGTAAATGAAATATTTATTTACATTTATATTTTCATTTCTCCGCTCTAGTGTCGAGGAAAAGCGCGGCGTTGAGTTCCACCACTCAACACGCAATACCTCTAGAACTCAGCGGAAAGTGAGGAACGAAGTGTCTTAACACTCGGTTCCCTCTACCTACCATGCTGTGTGCGGGATACAACGTGAAGCCGATTTAATTATTTTTTTCACTTATATCTAGGTATATATTCAAGCGTCCCTATAGACTGTGACTGTATTATCAGCAAACTGACCAGCCAGACAGTCGTAAATAAGAATTACATTACAATTCAGCTTTTATTATCTTGTTCTAAAATAATGATTTATTAGAAATTTTGAATGCAAATTACAATTAACGAATCAGTCCCTCAGGCCTGAAACAAATTTTAGTGAAGGCTGTAGACTTCAGTATATACGAGCACCTACCTACCTACTATAGGTATAATAAATGCCTTAGAAGTTACACGAATTCCTAAGATTAATTTTATTTGGTACGCAGTTTCCATTCCATTATTCACAAAGGAGGAATTATAACAAAAAATTACATTCTGTCCAAATGTTTTTGTTATTATTATAAATATATAAATATTCTCGTATAGGATTTCTTTATTTTGAGAGTTACTGTTTCACTAATTAGTGATATTAACTAAGCAATCGCTTAGTTCATTTTCTGAATCTGGTTCGTTTTCTTAGTAATATTGGTTGCTGATTTAGTGATTAGGGCAATACATACCACACATTTTTGATAAATTTTTTTAGTCTTTTAACATAAAATATAGAACATAATGTTTTTTTTACAGCTTTACCTTGCTATATGCAAGATACCGGTTATGGTACGTTTAAGACATTCCGTTTGCCACCTTCCGCTGAATTCTCGAGGCATAGCGTGAAAATTAAAGGTCTTAACACTTTTTTAACAATTATAAATAGTATTTATGACTATAGGCAAAATGCTTAGTTAAAATATGTATGGTCTAGTCATCACCTGCAAATTTGTTTGCGTGGACCTAAAGACGTAAAATGGAAAATCTCATTTTACTGTTCCCATATACATTTCAAAAACTTATTCTTAGTGCTCCACTGCACTTTCTAACCCATCTACATACGAGTACCTAATATCAATTTTCTAAGTCAAGTAGTTTCTTTTATGCGTTGTCTATCAATCAATCAACAACAGAATTTTATTTTTTATTCAAATATCATTCCTATAAAAAAATATGATTAAAATTGTAATACCCTACATAGTGGTAATAATATTATGATATATTATATTCTCAATTCCGTTTGGAAACCATTTTTATGCCGTTTTGCTTTTCCCATAGGAACTTATAGTGTAATTAAGATAAGAAGTGCCATAAATATATCACTGTCATACTCTATCTCTCTTGCACCCGGGAGATACATTTGTATGTAATAGAAGAAAATGAATATTTTGTTTTAAATAATATTTAATACTAGTGATCCGCTAGCGGCTGCGCTGGTTTGAACTATACAATTATTTGTTTAGTAATCTGAATTACTTTATATAATTATTTTTAAGGCATTATCCATACATTGAAAATTAAAGTTTCAACATATCAACCAAACAGGAAAAGGAGACAGAAATGATAGCATACATTCTTGGGGCCAGAATATAAAGAGATGAAAATGGTATGATTTAATAAATTCAGGTACATCATTCCCGGAAAACTCTGTCAGTTTTGGCAATCTGAAAGCTTAGCTACTAGAGATTTGGTAAAAGTGAAACCAAGTTCTCAGAAAAAAAAAGTGAAAAAAGAAGCTGTAGTCGTTGAAAGAATAAAAAAAACGGGAAAATACTCAAAACGCATCGAAGGGAAAGAAACGAGTGAAGCGAAGAATGCAAAAAATATTAGACAAGGTGTCAATCAGATGTCACGTCTGTCATTTAAAATATGATCGATTTTAATCGATTCAAATGGAGTTCTTTTTGTTTTTTGGCAATTAATTGATATTTTCTTTATTTATACTGTAATTATACAGTGTTTTTGTCAGCACCACTTTAAATGAAACCACAGTTTCAACTACTCTATAAAAGTATAATATAATTATTATTTTTCCAAAAATGAAAAAGTTATTTTTTCAAACAAAATGAATAATAAAATTATCGTTGTAAAATAAAACGCCATTTGTCAACGCACGCACGCAGACACCTATCAAAAGAAAACCACCGCATACTCCTCATTCTGACATCGAGTCGTAGGTACAATACCTACGACTTTTATTATTACACTCGGAGGAATAAATCAATTTTTTTTCTCAACTCTGGTAATAAGACAAAACTCAGCGTTCCTCCACTCAACTAGCAATATGTCGAAAATTATGTTTAAATAGACACCGTAGTGTCTCAACACTTTCCCCCTCAGTTCCCCCCCCCGTTTCCCTCACAGAAATTCTTCTACATAATATTAAAATCATCTCAGAACTAAAGTCACGCCAACCATTAATTTTCTCTCTTGCATCTGTAGACAAGGGTCGGTCTCAATTTCGGTGATAAATCAACATAACGATAGCGACGCGTTCGTGAAACGGAACGTTTGGACACTAAATCCGGGGATAAGATGGCCCGGCACTTCTTCCAGGCGATTTATTTGAATTTTTAAAATGTAATTCTTTTTGGTTTATGATTAACACGAGTTTTTTTTTGAGGTTGAGAAAATTGATAAGGAAAAATGTTCATTCGAGTCCCTCTCAGAGGGAGCAATTGTTTTCATTCCATCTGTCTAGCAAGAAGACAAAGTACGACGTTAAGTTACGCTACTTAACACGCAATGTCTTGTTGGAGAGAAAGTGGAGAACGGAGTGTCTTAGCACAAAGTTGCTTGTGACTGTCTAAGCTCCTAAGCCTAATCCTATAAGCGGGATAGAGCGTGAAGCTTTTTTTTTTTTATGAAACATTGAAGATTTTCGTCATGCTTTATTCTTTTTAAAGTCAGTCAAAAACACCCCTTTGACATGTTTGTATAATTATTTTTTTTCGGTTATAAAAATACATAATATTTCATTTCCATATCGCACCTCATATTCCGTCGCTCTCCACTATTCTAATGAAACGCGGGCTTTAATGAAATTAGCATATTATAAAATTAAATATGTCCCACGAAGCATAATAATTATATACCAGTATATATTTTGTCATATTTTCTAGTCACGAACATAAGCTAGCTCCCAGTTAAATTAAAGTTGAGAGTAAGTATCGCTGCCCTGTAGCACAGTTTTTAATCTCGGTAGACTTAAAGAAATCATTATAGGTTCGAATCCCGATTAAAAGAAAGTTTACGAAATTAAACAGCTCAACGCTTTTTCGCTTAGGATTATATATACAAGACAGGTGACCCGTTCGCGGCTTCGCCCGCACATATTACATAGTTATTTATTTTTGACATTGATAGATAAAGTTTCAGCTGATTCCACAAAACAATTATTTTATAGCAGCAATATTGCATACAATTTTTTAAATATAATTTATCAACCAATTGAAATAAATTAAAATGAATGTTAAGGGATGTTTTCCGAAAGTGGAAATGAGTGGATATCCAACCCACTACCAACAGATTTAGTCAAATTCTGTGCCGTTGCGCCACGACGCCCCCATAATTCAATTTTTTAAAAAAGGTTCTAAAAATCCCGGGATGCTTAATATAGAGTGAGGGCTCGGAACTTTTAATGTTAATCGTATTAGCTATTTTCCACGTAACTGGAAATGTTCTTGTTCTTTGAATAAACGGCTTTACTGTAAGTTTTTTAATGGAAAGATTTAATAATTTTCTGTGATAGTCTTAGTAGTTCTTTTCTTTTCTTTAATGAATTTAAATACTGAGGGCCATCGTTAGATCAATGATTCTGTGATCGGAAATAGAAATTTTGGGAAATGAATTACTTAAGCACGGCGTTGAGTTCTACCAATCAATACGCAATGCGTTCAGAATTTTGCGGAAAGTGAAAGGGAAGTCTTATAACTAGGCCCCTCTGCCCACCCTGCTAAATGCGGGATACGGCGTGAAACTGAAAGAAAAATAATAATTTGCCCGACGTTGCGAGACAAAGTGCACCGCGCAATGTCTGGAATTAGAGCGGAAAACTTGGAAAATGTCTTTAAACGAAGTATAAAATTTATTAACGTTTGTGTTTTAGGCAAACGACAAAGTTATAGGCCGCGAATAGTATCTCGTATATAATAATTCTGAAAATTACTTACATTTTATTATGACAAGGTTTGCTGTCCTCAATTTATTAATTTACTAAAGAAATTTTTAATTATGAGCATTCTAAATGCTGTCTCCAAATCCTAAGTATTTAATTTTTATGTTTTATATTATTTCAACGTCTAGTCTCAAAGTAATTGGAATTTTGATACTTGAATTTATGTTATTTTAGTATGAAAAAGTTACATAAAAGCATTTTAATGAGAATAACTCGAAATTAATGTCTTCGTCGTATAAAACATTATTTTTGTTTAAACTAATTTTGAATAAAAAAATATTTGTAAAAACAAAAACCCCGACTGCATAAAACTAAAAAGAAAATAAACAAGTCCAATAGTTTATTAGGATTAAGTCGGGACCTCTTTTAATTATCCGGGGTTCCTGGTAAAGATTTTATTGATTAAAGAATTACTTATAGGTCCCGACTGTTAATCCTAATAAACTATTGGACTTGTTTATTTTCTTTTTAGTTTTATGCAGTCGGGGTTTTTGTTTTTACAAATATTTTTTTTTTATTTTTCACTTTTTTGTTAGAATTCATTAAGGTAATCATAATCATGATATACATTTTTAAAATCCTCGTAGTAAGCTCTTGAATTTGAGATCCATATTGTGGTATTCGAAACAAAAATTTTTTTTTCACTAAGTTCAATGGCGTCCCACAGCCACCATGTTTGTTTTTATTTAACGTCACCTATCTAAGAACACTTGGGCTGCTAATACGAATCTAACGATACCTCAATTATGTAAATCCGTTCAGCGGTCCTGGAGATATGAGGTAATAAAGAATAATACATACATACAAGATACGTGCGAAAAACAAAACCCTTCCTTAGCAGTCGGGAATAAAAGTTTTTCGTTTTAAGTTCCATACGTTAGAAGGTAAAAACGAAGACCTTACAGGATCATTTTGTTATCCGTCTGTCCGTCTGTCAAGATCATTTATCTGAAAATCGTGTGAATGAAGCTGAAATTAATAACAAATAAAGGCTATGGTCCCTTAAAGCTTAGAAAAAATTAATACATACATATTACTACTTATTATTGCAGTGAGAAACTTAGTATATCACCACAAGGTTCCCCCCGTTCACTCTACTACATGCGGAATACAGCTTTAAAGTAGAAAAAAAAAAACAACAAACCAACTACACAAGTAAGTACTTAATTTAAAACGAAACCCACACACCACAAGAGATGGCAAACAAACAGAAATTACGTACAATTTGTTCGAAACGCGACTACCAGCTGAGCTGGCCTCGAAAATACGTAAATACACGAACGAACACTGAACAGTAATTGAACACGAATAAAGAAAGTTTTAAAATCCCAACTCCCATTTTGGGTGGAACTTTTCGGGAGTAGTGTATACGGAATTTCAATTAATCTACGAGGGCCCCTCACTTGATAAGTTTGATTGGGAAGTTACGTACAGAGTACTACACGGTTACGTTATTATGATTTTAACGAGACATTTTTGGGATGTGAGGTGTTGTAAGATTTAATAAAGCTTTTGAATTGTTATTAAATTTCTGGTTTATTTTAATTTATTTACCTGTTTCATGTTTTATTCCGTTTTTGGAAGGTAGAAGTGAGAGGTGTATCCCGCATGTAGCAAGGTAGGTAGAAGGAGCCTTATGTTAAGGAACTCCACTACCGTTCACCACTTATCGCCGAATTCTGGAGGCTTTGCGTGTTAAGAGGCGAAACTCAACAACGCACTTTACCTTATTGCCAGAGCGGGGAAATGTAAATATTAAATATTTAATTTCTTCAAATAGGGATCGAACCCACAACCTGTCGTATAACATTCTCGCGCTTGTGCCCTTGTGCCACGACTAGCCTCCGATTTCTTTTCACTTTTTTACAATTTCACGCATTATCTCGCATCGAGAAGCAGCTGAGAAACGAGCGTCAAAATATTGTGTGTTGAGTGATTACTTAGTTTTTCTAGATTCCTCCAGGTAGGGTCAGCGCCCTACTATGCGAGAAAAAATGAAGCATTTTTTTCTAAAATAGTAAAAAATGTATGAATTTTGCATAAACATTTGTTCACCACTTATCGCCGAATTCTGGAGGCTTTGCGTGTTAAGAGGCGAAACTGAACAACGCACTTTACCTTATTGCCAGAGCGGGGAAATGTAAATAATAAATATTTATTTTTTTCAAATAGGGATCGAACCCACAACCTGTCGTATAACATTCTCGCGCTTGTGCCCTTGTGCCACGACTAGCCTCCGATTTCTTTTCACTTTTTTACAATTTCACGCATTATCTCGCATCGAGAAGCAGCTGAGAAACGAGCGTCAAAATATTGTGTGTTGAGTGATTACTTAGTTTTTCTAGATTCCTCCAGGTGGGGTCAGCGCCCTACTATGCGAGAAAAAATGAAGCATTTTTTTCTAAAATAGTAAAAAATGTATGAATTTTGCATAAACATTTGTTTCTTTGTGGCGGGAGTGCAAAAAATAACGAAAAGTTCAAGTAGACGAGAATTCATGAATATCTTTAATACAAAAGATACCACTATAATTTTTTATTCTTTGTATCGGAAGAAAGTATTTCCTTTGTTGTTATTTAAGTCAATACTCGATATGAATATTTTTACGCTGCATAATAGCTCGACTCTCTCTGTTCAGTGAAAATATTTTTCTTATTTTAACTTAATACTGTATTTAGCAAACAGCAGCTTAGTCAGAGGGAAAATAGTGTTAAGACACTCCGTTTCTTATTTTCCGCCCAATTTTCATGAGATTACGTGTTGAGTGGCGGAACTAAACGGCGCGCTTTTTTTTTGTTACCAAAACCCTCATGTTTACGCTTTTCCGCTGCACCACGACGGCCTTGGAATCACTAGAAATCTTCTTGACAGCAATTATTTTTTGTAATCCTAAATTATTTTTAACTAGTGGCCTCCCTCAACTTCTTAAATAAATCAAATAAATCAATCAGCTTCACGCTGTACCCCGCACGCGCTCAGCAGGTTAGGCAGAGGGAACCTACTGTTAAGTTAAACACTCCGTTCCCCACTTTCTGCCGAATTCTGGAGTCATTGCGTGTTGATTGGCGGAACTCGACGCCCCGCTTTGCCTCGACACCAGAGCGAAGAAATGGAAATATAAATTTAAGTAAATATTTCAGCTCCTCGAGTGGGGATCGAACCCACAACCAGTCGATTTTACATTCACACTTTGTGATACCCTAAAAATAAATTAAATAATAATTATTAAATACAATGAAATAAGATTTATTTAATAAAATTTTGAAAAATTATAAATAATACTGTCCTGTCCTGTGAGGAAGCCATCGCCGTTGGAGAATTCACTGTTCTGCTGAGTGGAGCTGGCAGCAAATTAAACGAAGTCCTAGTTAAAATATAGATCGACATTCTCCATTTAATGTGATTATTTTTGAGGTTACGCTATAACTGGCACATATCAGGGTAGGCGGAGGGAACCTGGTAACCTAATTTTAAGACATTCCATTCTTATCAATTGATATTTCCGTCTATCTTTTGCTCTATTCATATTAAAACGTATGAAGATTCCCAAAAGGTATGAATGAAGTTGTTGATGACAGTGGACGAAGATGTATGCATTTTGGCGCTCTGTTCTCTTTGACTACCCCGCTAGAGATGCAGCGTGAAGCTTAGTTAACAATCAATCTCCTTGCTATAATCTCCATATAACGTGACATACGAAATGCCTTGTATTAAACTGACACGCTCGACATCCAATATATATATTTAAAGTACACAAACCTTAATACTTGAAATATAAAAAGAAAACAGTTGTTTATTACAAAAGAAAATTATGCTAAACAAGAAAAAGAACGTAATCTACATACATACAAACATAAGTTCCAAAACAAAAATCTTTCGTTTTGTTTGTTGGTCGAATTTAAAAAAAGAAATATACTGATTACATCGACTCATCCACATTATATGCTAATCAGAGCTCTTGCTCGCTCACCGGATTTACATACCGCGTGTTCAAAGGTTTTTGACATTTATGAGAAGCCGTTTGACCCGGGTTTTGTGAAACACGACTCTGTTACGGTACACTGTCCCGCTGATACTGTATGTCCGTCTGTATGATGATTACTAGCCACTTGTATAAAATGTAGGAGTAGCAAGGGTGGAATTTTAATGTGAATGTCATTAGTTTAGAAGTATTGTAGTGTTTAGGCCAGTCGTGGCGCAAGGGCACAAAGTGTGACTGAGCTATGGCTATGAATGCTACTGGTTGAGGATTCGATTCCCACTCGAGTAAATTAAATATTTATTAAAATTATCAACCTAAACTAAATATTCAAATGTATTTAATTTAAAAGTAACAAGATATATAATGCAAGAATAAAATAAAACAAAGTACTTAACATAAACAAGATTTTAAAAAAATCTGACTGAATCTGATTAATCTTGAAAAAACGAAGAGAATCAAACAAAAATATTCAATGATAACAAATAGCAAATAACTACATAAATATAGTAAAATACAATTTCAATCTAGATGAAATGCCAAAGTCGACTATTATATTTATTTTGATAAGGAACAATATCAAATCATAGAAAACTAGCAGCCTACTCACTTCGCCCGCGTACCACTTATATTTTTTTTTATTATGTTGCATTTGCCAACACATTGGTTATATAAGTTATATTCGAACTCATTGAAGAACTTTTATTTATAATTCTGAGAAAGAGCAAGCACTACGTGGCTGTTTGAGAGAATGATATCGGCTTCAAGGTCACCCCTTGACTCCAGCCTAGACGGCCTAGGCGGCGGATAAACGAAGCAAATAACCACATTTGAGCTTGGAATTATTTTAGTCCAAATTACATGCTATAGAAGCCAAAATTTTATGAATATATCATAAAATTTCCTTAACCTTAACTTAAAATACCCAAAACTTATTATATTCATAAATTATGATGGAATAACTTTCGCTCGCAACTTTTCAATATCTATGTTAAATAAAAAACTGTGAAATATTTAATTTATTTTTTTGCATAGATTTTTAATTTAATATATTTTTTTTTATTGCAATGTTTTATTATTTTTTGTCACCAAAATTCATTATTAAGACTTTATTTTAGAAGTAATGAAATTTAATTTTTTTGTAGTACTTTCATGTGTAATGTACTTTTATATATTTAACTATTTCTACGTAGTTGAAGTAATTCGACAGCGTTTATAACTATTCTTATTCCATTATTTAAGGCTAACTAAGTAGGTTAATTATATCGTGATATTATATAACCTATAGCACTTCTGTGAACTGTCACTCTTATATAAAACAAAAAAATTCAATCCGACCAGTAGTTCCAGATATCTTAGAATAAATTAAATTTATTTAAAAGGTTCCTATGGCTCATTATTTAGAGATAAACATATACCATCGCAGAGTGTTGTTATATAGGTTTTTTAAGGACAATATTTCTGTAAAATATTGTTTTTATGTATATCATAAGGTTAAGCCAGCGTACGTGAAGTAAGCGTTCAAGGAGTCGAATTTAGGTGGCCTTTTCTTAAAACACCAAAATTCCTGGAAAAACAAAAGAAATGAGAAAAAAGTAATCTATGATCATTCCAAGACCCTCAAGTATCTCTTTTTAAAATGTTATCACAATCGGATCAGCGGTTTAGCTATGATTACGTCACAGACAAACAGACAGAGTTATTTTCCAATTTGTAATATAAGTATGGATAGTAAGGATTAGTGCAAAAGTAATGTAAAAAAGTATTATCTTATTTAATATTTAAAAAATGTCATATGCAAATATTTTTAGCATTTCTTGCAATATCTTTTTTTTTTGTTTGGGGACTATTCAAGGTTCGTTACAGTGTCTCGTGCCACTTCACATCTACTCTGTTAAACGCTCGTCTATGTTTCACCATCCTTAGATAGTCATTGTTTTTCCGAAATGAAAAAAATCTTTTTTTATTTCGCGTCATTTATTTAATAGAAAATATTTATTTACTGCTAATATTTTCTAAGTGCTAACTTGGAAAATATTTATTCACTGCTGGCTTTCACTCTTTCTTGTAAAATTTGTATTTTATTCCATGGCTTATATCGCACTAGTCTGTGTCTACAGCGCGATATAATTAACGATGCCAATGCTAGGCTGTGGCATAGCACTAAATAGGAGGCACGCGCCTTGACATCGGATCATCGGGTAGTCTGTTGGGAGATAAGGCCGAAAGAGGACTAAGCGGATGATTTTTCACCTTTAGGTTTTGACAGAAAATACCTCATAAATGCCTCCTTCATGGTGTAGTATAACAGTATATAAATGTTAAAATATTAAGTATTGGTATTTTTTAAGTATCCGTAATGAATTAGTTATAATTATAAGCAAGGCTGAAGAATTTTGTTTACTTGAACACGCTTATCTCAGAAACTACTGATTTAAAAGAATTATAATTCAAACTTAGAATTGTTAGACAATGTACCTGTCATCAGTGTTACTTCAAGCACATATAATGTGTCATATATTATACAGAACTCTAAATTGTTTTCTTATTTTAATTGAACTAAAATATAATAAAAAAAAAAACAACAACAGCTCTCAAACTTCTCTGCCTACTGTTCCTAAAAATAATAATTCTAAAAGAATTTTAGGCTCCTCGTATAAGGTCTAATTTGTAACATCCAAATTAAATCTCAATTATGTCTATAATGAATATCGATTTTAAATATCAGTTTCACGCATTATGAATAAAACATATCGATTACAAAGTAACATCGAGACGTTCATAGTATGGAGGACGTTTCAAGTTCAAAATATTCTGAATGGAGCTATAAACTTATATATATTTTAATTAAAGTTTAATATTTCATTCAGCTCTCGAATACTTTATAACTTGTTTGAAATATAAAGACTTGTTAATTATAAATATATTATATTATTCTACTTAATTATAGTATGTTCTGACGACGCGTCTCTGAGTGTAGGTTGTGGGAATTTTTAAATTTAGTGAATTTTAACTTAGAATAGCTTTAGGTTCGCCATTTCATGACCTCGCTTTAATAACGAGTAACGATTCAATAATTCGATATTAATGCGGGAACGAAAGTGTATTAATGGGAACAGAGTGTTTTAACACTCGGTGCCCTCTGTCTATACTACTGTATACAAGATACAGCGTGAAGTTAAAAAAACTTCTATCTTTAAGTTAACGCGCGAAGGTAAATATATATTAAAGGACTGTAACAACAACAATAATGTACTATTTCTTTTCTAGAATAGACTAAAAAATATTTAGCCAATCCAAAATGGAACCGCTACATTATCAAAGTACACGACAACCAGTGTAGCAGCGAACGTGCGATTTTTATAACTTTAGGCGTCGTCATTACGTTGTGTCATAATAGGCTCAACATGTAAATTGTAACTATCATATTTAAAATCGATATTCATTATAGACATTATTGAGATTTAATTTGGATGTTACAAATTAGATCTTATACGAAGAGCCCAAAATTCTTTTAGAATTATTATTTTTAGGAACAGTAGGCAGAGAAGTTTGAGAGCAGTTGTTGTTTTTTTTTATTATATTTTAGTTCAATTAAAATAAGAAAATAATTAAGAGTTCTGTATAATATATGACACATTATGGGTGCTCGAAGTAACACTGATGGCAGGTACATTGTCTAACAATTCTAAGTTTGAATTATATTTCTTTTAAATCAGTAGTTTCTGAGATAAACGTGTTCAAGTAAACAAATTCTTCAGCCTTGCTTATACTTATAATTAATTCGTTACGGGTACTTAAAAAATAATTTAATGATATCGGAATCATTAAAAAAATTAAAAATCACTAAAAATTATACAGAGTGTTTTTGTCATCACCACTTTAAATGAAACCACAGTTTTAACCACTATATAAAAGCCTAATACAATTAAAACAAAAGAGATTTTGCCAAAAAAACAAAATGATTAATAAAATTATCGTTGTAAAATAAAACACTATTTGTTAAGAATGATGCACACAGACACAAACGGTCACTCATTCACGAAATCGAGTCGTAGGTATTAGCGGTAAAGTTGAACGTAGCTTAGGTTTATTATAGAAAATACGTAATTGCTTGAAATAGATCGAGAGATATCTCTTTCTCATTCTGGTATATTTTTTAAGAATAAAATGTGGCAGATCGGCAACGCTTAGTAGTATTTTTATAGTAGTAGGTGCTTACGATATTGGTACCTATTAGTAACTGCGTATTTGTATGGATACAAATCGTGAAATGAAAAATAAATTCTACGCCTAAACTGTTGACTTATGTTAATTACTTTTTTTAGGTATGGGTTTGAAATATTGTATACAAATAAAGATCTTGATAAGAGATTAACGAAATCAAATGCCGTCGTCGTGGTATAGGGGCACAAGCGTGTGACTGTAAACGAAAAATGGGTTCGATTCCCACACACAGGAATCAAATATTTAATATTTTCATCAACAAGATACAATATTTACTTTTCGGAGAAGCTTTCCAATCATGTGATATCCTTGGAATTGGGGACACGGAATGGCTTCATCGAAACTACTTTTACAGCTTTTATGAGCGTTACTGGGAATAGTTTCTGAGTTACGATACCGTCAAAGTTTTTATAAGATGATGATTTTGGCTAAATATCATAAATTTTCTAGCGATAATGTGATATGACTTAATAATATAAAAGTTAAGACCATCATTGCCGTGAATACGATGGTTGCAGGTTCGATTCAATGATTCGATTTAGGGGAATGGGTGATTTGGCTGAAACACATCCGTTCTCCACTTTCCGCCGAATTCTGGAGGCATTGTGTGTTGAGTGGCGGAACGCAACGCTGCGCTTTGCCTCGTTACCAGAGGAAATGGAAATATTAAATATTCGCTTGTGCTCCTGTGCCACGACTAGCCTTTCTCTTCTTCTATTTATGAAAAATGTATAAGTCATAAAATAATGATTTATACATTATTAAATCGTTGTAAATATATTATTTACATAGGTTTAAATACTGCTTACTGTATTAAAATTTCAGTTCAACAAATGTAAAAAAACTTTCATATTATTTTTTACTCTTATCTCAAATACAATTTCTTTGATTTCAGAGCATTATCTACCACTGCATAGACGTAAGTAATTAATATTTTTTTTAGCTTCGTACTATATCTCGCATTTAGCACGATAGGAACTTAGGAACTTTGTGTTAAAACACTCCGTTCCCCTTAAAATATTTCCGTTTCTCACCTTCAGCCGAATTCTGAAGGCATTTAGTATGAATGCCGAAATTCAACGCCGCGCTTTGCCTCTTTACCAGAGCGAAGAAATGAAAATATAAAAAAAATCATTTCTGAGTGGGAACCGAACACCCAACCGCCACGACTACAGTCGCATGCTTATGTACCTGCGCCACTGTTATTTAGTGTTGTTAGTTATTTATTTTTGTATTTTTTTATTTGTTAGAATATTATTGTCGTTAAAATATTGAATTATTGTCGTTTTCTCGCTTTGGACACAAGAAAAGCATGGTGTTTCGCTATTTAACACACAATACTTAATATTCAATAGGCTGAAGGTCTTCACACTAAATTGTCTATGCCTAAATGGGAAAAAGCAAGAAGCTGAAAAAAAAACATTTTTAGTAATCACTTAACTGTATTGAAATTGAACTATATTTTAATTAAATAAACTTTTTAAGTTAACATTTGAATATAATATTAAAATCTTCTGAACAAATAACTTTTAGTATATATATTTTTTTCATTTTTCATATAAAAATATGTTGCACGAGTTAAGTCTATCCAGTTAGAGATAATCTGCTTCACTTATCGACCTTCCCTTGCTTACTTATAAGGCAATTTCTAATTTTATCTTAATAAAATGTCATGTCACAAATCTATTCTAGAAATGAGAATTAAACTTCTATTATGATAGTCTATATATATTTGTATCATAAAGATGAATAGTGTGTTTGGTTGAACGCATTTTTCTCGGGAACTACAGGTTTAAATTTAAATATTCTTTTTCCAGAATATTATTCAGATCAGATTCTGAATATTATAGTGTATTAGGTTAATCGTAGCCCAGTCTATTTGTCGTCTGAGTACTTAGAATACACAGCTCTTAGGTATTTAAATTTGATTATGAAAGTGAAGCCACATATAAAAGCTAGTATTAAAATGGGCTTAACAAAATTTTGTAAACATTTTTAATTTTTTTTTATTTTAGGAAATCAATTCAAAATAATTTTACTATATCCCTTATAATAATAATCTGTATAAAATAAGTTTAATTTTTTTAACAAAGAATATATTTTTTATTTCATAAATAGTAATAATAATATTAGTTAAAAAAAGTGCTAATAGTAGCCTAATCTCGAACGGTTTACTAGTAACCTCTGAAGAGTTCCTACATTCACATCCTAGATCCATCATCACACCAGCTCGTTGATATCATAATATTATATTGCAATCTAAGCTACATGTAATTCATTAGGATATAATTATAATTGAAGCCAGTCGTGGCGCAGCGGCACGATGTGTGACTGTAAAACGGACTGGTTGTGAGTTCGATCCCCACTCGTAGAGATGAAATATTTACTTAAATTTATATATCCATTTCTTCGCTTTGGTGTCGAGGTTAAGTGCGGCGTTGAGTTCTGCCACTCAGCACGCAATGTCTCCAGAATTCGGCAGAAAGTGGGGAACGGAGTGTTTTAACACTAAGTTCCCTCTGCCTACCCTGCTGTGTGCGGGATACAGCGTGAAGCTGATTTGATATAATTTTAATAAGTGGTTCAAATTCAAATTCTTACTTTTTTACGTCTTAAAAATAAGACAATTACAAACAAAACTAAGTATTTCCGCTAGTCAATTTGGAACGCTCCAAATCGAAACAATTTCGCAGCGTCCATATCTGAATTCACAAACAGATGAATATTAAGAGAGTTTCAAAGGTTTTAACGAACTCATTTAAATCGAGCTACAGTCAAACATCAAAGTGAATTGCTTGTGATATTTATATTGTCTTTTCAATTATTCTTATCGACTCACAATGACTCCGAAAATCGGCGAAAAATTGAGGAACTAAATGGAGTTTCAATGGGAATGGAGTGTATAGACACTAGGTTTCCAGGTTCTAATAAATATGGTATATATTAATAAAATTTGGAAAAGAAAATATAATAAAAATTACACCTACATTAGATATACATAGTTTAATGCAGTCAAATTAATTTTATTAAGAGCTGTACACGACGCATTCTTTGTAACTCAAGCCCTAGATGCTGTTGTTACATCAAAACCATCGTGATGTAATATACACTCCTTCTTCAAGCAATGGACTATCAAATAATAAAAGAATATTTCAATTCAAACAATTAGTTTCTAAGATAAGCGCGTTCAACCATATAAACTATTTATTTCGAGGCTATGGTTGTGGTTTGTTGATGGTGGGGATCGACACTCTAATCATTTTTATTTCCTTGCCCCTTAAGACAAACACGGCGTTATGTTTCAAAAATAAATAAAGCACCAAATTACGTTACTATACCAGCTGCAATTATAGGTTTTACAATTTTGAATTTACATCGCAAAATATATCGAATTTTCATACGAAAATGAAATACTCCATTTCGATATCGAATAACCGTCGTAAACTAGATCAGACCCTTCTTATACACCTATAAATGTGGGAAAATGCCTTCCGGACTTATTTTTGGGTAAAATACAAATTAATGACACAGTGTTGGTGTAGTTGAGATATTTAAATGATTATGTGATGATAGTAGGTTCAATTTATAGAAAATTACCATATAAGTGGTAAAAAGTTAATAAAAAATAAAATAAAATCAGCTATACCTTGTGTCCTGTACATAGCCGGGGAAGGACAGGGAGCCCTAGTGTTGAGACACACGGTTCCCTATAACAAAATTTCATTTAAAAATATATATGGACTTCTTTAAGAAAACGTTGTTTAGTATCGCGATTTGGAACGCAGTGGCACAAAAATATATGGAACTTGGTAAACACGAGGAACATATTAGTTGGTATATCAGCACAAACATTATTCAATTCATAATCATTTCCAAATTAGACTGGTATAAATAATTCATAATTAAATTAAATCAAATCAGCTTCACGCTGTACCCCATACACAGCAGAGTAGGCAGAGGGAACCTAGTAAAGATACTCCGATTCTCACTTTCCGCTGAATTTTGGAGATATTGCTTGTTAAGTGGTGGAACTCATGGACTCGTTTTGTCTGGACACCAGAGTGAAGAAATGGAAATAGCTGTAAATTTAAATAAATATATAATTTCTTCGAGTAAGAATCGAACCTACGACCAGTCGCATTTACAGTCGTACTTTGTGCCTCAATGAATAATAATAATCATATTTAGTCGGCGCTCTACTATTCACAACTATTTTCAAATTCATTTCAAATTACATTTCAAATTTGATCGGTAACTTGTATTAATATATCTATATTTCAAAGCCGTGGAGACCCACTAATATATTTAACTAATATTTTTTTTAGCTTTACGCTGTATGACGTATATAGCATGGCAGGCAGAGACCTAGGATCTGTTCATAAAGAACACTCCATTCCTCACTTGCAGTCTAATGTTTAAAAGATTATGTGTTGAGTGCCCGAAGATAGATAGATGGAAATAGTTTATTCCCCCGATTGGTATTTGAACCTAAAACCGGAGCGCTTACCAGCCACGACCACCACACTTTTTTTTTAATTTTCCAAAAACAAAATCGTGCATTTATTTTGTTTCCGAAAAACTGAAAATGTTTTTTCAATTTTAACAACTGAAACTCGCGTTGTTTGAGATGCAAGCTCGATCTCGACGATTTCGAACACGATTCATTCATTTGCCTTTTCACTTTGGCAAATAAACCTGTAACATTTGACTTTTTCAGTAAATTTACATTCACAGAGACTTTATGATATATTTAATGTTGCTTGTTACGCTTTTGATCTGGTTTTATACCTTGAGACTAAATGCAGATTTTGACTGTAAATGCGACGGTGGAGGGTTCGATTCCTACTCGGAGGAATCATTTTTTCGTTTTGATATTATGACAAAAGCGCGGCATTGAGTTCCGCAACTCAAAAAGTAATGCTTGAGAATTTTGCGGGAAATGGATAACGAAATGTCTTAACACTCGGTTCTCCCAGCTATAAGCGGTATACCGTGTTGCTATAAAATTCATATATGCTCATAATCATATTTTCGAAGTTATTAGATAGTAGTCCAGCGTGGCGCAGTGGAATAGCGTTTGACTGTAAACGTATAGGTCGTGGGCTCGATATCCACTCGGGGCAGTGAGCTATATTCATTTATCTCCTTTAAAAATATTGAGTGTTAAGTAGCGGTATTAAACTATAATCATTTGGCGAAAAAAGATAATTTACTTAAAAATTTTATAAAATTTTCTCATGTTTTCCATCCACACGCAAAAATTTATGTACATGATAAAATTCCATATCAAACATTCTATATGCTTATAAACCTTATTATGTCTATAAATTTTAAAGTAGGTACTATAAAACTTTATTCCAGATACTTCCTCGAAGAACAATTTTGTAGGAAAATAGCTTACTCGACTATTTTATAAGTCAGTATCAACTGATGTGCATATATACATACATAAATAATTTTGTACATACGAGTAGTAGAGGCCGTCGTGGCGCAGTGGGACAGACTGTAATCGCGATGGGACTAATTATATTATAAAATGATATTTACTCGCCCACTATGATGGGCCAAGTGCTGCGTTGAGTTTGGCCACTCAATGTAATATCTCGAAAATTGGAAAGTGGGTAACGTTCTTGACATTATGTTCCCTACATGCTTCTCTATGTGTATGTGTTTTATATATTTTCCTACATAAATGATGTAGGGAAATATATAAAAAAATATCTATACAACATCTTGAAACTTTCAACTGACAAAATTTAAAGTCACTTAGCCAGAAGAAATGGTTTTTTTTTTAAACATTAGCCTTAGTATGAATCGTTAACCCAACCCACGCTTAAAATATTATATGTATTACCATAGCAGCACAGAGGCACGGATTCTAATTATAAACGTGGCGGTCGTGAATTCTATTCCCATTCGGGGAAAGAACACAGTATGTGGGCAACAGAGTGTCTTAACACTAGGCTTCCTCTGCTTGGTCCGCTATGAGGGATACAGTGTGAAACTAAAAAGAAATATATATTTATAAGCACAACCAAGCTAAAATATAGATCCGTACAAAATCGTGTTATGCAAATCACTAACCCTCGTTGTTTTATAAGATAAACGTCGTAAATTGGTTTTGGTGGACATTCCTTGGCTTTTTTCTTAAAAGCATATATATATCATACACGAGATGGTGTTTTTATATAATTTTCCCTTTTTTATATTATTGTGTGTTTTAAAACCAGTCGTGGCGCAGCGGTACGAGGTGTGACAGTAAAACCGACAGGTTGTGGGTTCGATCCCCACTCGACAAGATGAAATATTTACTTAAATTTATATTTCCATTTTTTCGTTCTGGTGTCGAGGTTAAGCGCGGCGTTGAGTTCTGCCACTCAACACGCCATGCCTTCAGAATTCGGCAGAACGTGGGGCACGGAGTGTGTTAGTACTAGGTTCCCTCTCCCTACCCTGCAGTGTGCGGAATACAGCGTGAAGCTGATTTTATTTATATTATTGTTGCAGAGATGTTATGGATATAACTATTAATTTCGGATCCGGATATGGATATAAAAACTACATCGGTCTCAGTTTCGGCTCCATATGTATAAAGAATTATAATATAGTATAGATATATTAGTTTTTTATAATCTCGATGATGGATACAAGTATTAAATTTTTGAGATTTATTTTTTTAAGGATTTCTTATTGACAGTCATAACAATCATACTCCATCCATACACGCAAATTTTATATCGGATTCGCTAACGGTTACGGAACAATTTTTTTATTTTGTATTTTGAAAATACGAATGTTACGTTTACAGAGTTCCTTAACGTCCCTGGTTGTGGTACATTTAAAATGTATGAATCGTATATATTTCTTTAATTTCGCGTAAGATATGGGATGGCGTTAAATTTCGCTACCCAGCTTACAATATCGTGGTGTTGACAAATGAAGTAGAGCCCGATTTTCAACACGAGTGGAGCGGGCCCATTAAGGACTACGTTAAACTTGTAAGAGTATACTGCATATTTGGATTTCCTCCAATAAATAGTCGGGCGAAGAGAACTGAGTGAGCAGTAAGAGATCAAATGATCTCTCTCAATTCTAGGGACTGGAGCAAAATAATTAAAAAATACACAACTCTTTCGTGGTGGAAATTGTTTTTTTTTTTAAACTTGAAGTTAATGTTGTAAGCCCGACTGGCTTTTAGAGCGACACCGGGTGAGTAGAGAGAGGGTACTCTGTCTCTGAAAAATTGCAATCACTGTGTGGCTGCTTTTGAAGATGCCGACGGCGGTAAGGGCGTTCCCTGCGGGACTCCGGGGTTCCCTCGGCTTGCGGCCGGCGAGTGGACTGGGAATTTAACCTATATATTCTAAGCAAACCAGTCTAGACGTGAAGACACGACTGGGGCCAAATTAGACTATTCGGAGCTAACGGTCCCTAACGGCTAGACCCGACCGCGCCAACGAATATTTTATTTAAAAGGAGTCCGTTCAGCCTAAGCATTACCTGTTCATTTCTCTTTAGCGTTTTTTTTTTCGAAAGGACTTTAATGCTGTTGGCCTGGACTGGTCTTGACAGCGTCACCGGGCTGGGAGGGGCGAGAGTAGCTCGTCCCTAAAAAAAAATTACGAGCTTTGATGGACGCTCGTGATGTGTTGGCGATCGCAGCGAAATCGCCCTGCGTACGCTAATCAGGGGGAATACTCTTTCGCGGTGCATACCGGACTTAAGTGTTGTCCATTGTGACGCAGTGGGAAAGTGCCTGCTTAAATAATTGTTAGTATGATACTCACTTGACGGAATGTTTATATATATTTTTTAATTTAAAAAACGCGGTGTTGTGTTTCGCAAGTATGCCTTACGGTAAAGTATTTAGGTTTAATATTGGCAGTCCATAATTTAAATATCCTTCAGATTGCTCTTATAATTTTCTAAAAAAGAGTATCGAAGTAATTCAGTACCTATATATTATTGTGAAGAAAATATATAAAAAGTGACTGAAAGATATACAAAGACTACTTCGACTGTCTAGAGTCTAGACAGATGACATACGAACTAAAATTACCATTGTAAGGTAGGTAAATGTTTGATGCAATTAGCTTACGTATATAGTAAGATGCACAATGACTTTTTTAAACAAAGGAACCTGGGAACCTAATGTTAAGACACTCAGCTCTCATTAAAAAAAAACTTTCGTTCCCCATTTTCTGTTGGATTCTAGAGTCATTGCATGTTAAGCCCCGAACCAGATTGAGGAAAAATTAAGTAATAAGTAATTTAATTTCTTCGAGTAGGAATCGAAACCACATTCTGTAATGTTTACAATCGCACACTGAGGCCAAAAAAAAAGCACAGAAAGAACCAAAATTTGTATGACACAACTCTGGCCACAGGTACAGTGGGTTACACCGTTCTTAATTTTCTCATCTCTTATAAAGAGGATATTTTAAAACACTCCATTATCGACCCGAATTCGAGACACGACGTGTTATTGCGGTACTCAACACCACCCTTAGTCTCATCAAAGGAAAAAATAAAATCAATTAAAACTAAAAAATAAACATACCCAATACAAACTCAAGACAAACGAAATATAATAAAGACATTACAAAATTTAATAATGACTGAAACACAGCAGCAATACTCATTGTTCTGTGATTCTTGTTATATGAAAGATAAATTGGAGCTTACTTAGTAATTCTTCGAAGACGATGACGATGTTTTACCTAGCGTGTATTTTTTGTTATTTTCTTTTGTAATGTTACATCGTGTTTGTATGAGGAAAACGGTATCAAAGCTGCTTGGGAGTCCTTATAAGCACTTATTGCTATGAAAATATGAATATAAGATTCATATTTTCATCAGTAGTTTTAAAATGTATGTTATTTTATAATTTAAATCTAAAATTAGCTTCACACTTGTATCCCGCACCCAGCAGGGTAAACAAAAGTAGGGTAGGGTACCTAGTGTTAAGACAGAGTTAAGTTAAGACATTCCGTCCTCCATTTTCCGCCCGCAACTCAACAACGCCCTTTGTTTAGATAGTTGAGCTAAGGATGTAAATATAAATATAAATAAACATTTCATTTCTTCGAATGGTGATCGAACCCACAACCAGTCGCGCTTACAGACTTGTTCCCCTGTACCACGACTGGCCCAATGTAATTTGATTCTAGATAATGTAAATTTGGTTGATGTTCTTCGTTCTGGTGTGGTGAATTTCGTTTTTTTTTATTAGCTTCACGCTTTATCACGTATATGACGGGGTAGATAGAGATAATCTACTATCAAAATATTCCACTTGCTTTCCGCCATAATTCAAGGTATTACGTACTTAATGCAGGAACTGGGCCATTTCCCCGATTGGGATGGAATCCAATATTATCGCACTTGACTCATAGCATAATTGTAAAGTCGGAATACAATGTGACGAAAAATTTATATTTTTCTATACATAAATATATATATTCTTTCCATATATCCTTCTTTATACATTATTTTGTGAATTGCAATGAACAATATTATATAAAAAGTAGTCCACTTAATTTTTCTTTCAAATACTAGAGAGCTATACTCCGCTATTCTACAGTAAATGTCCAGGAAAATTGCATTGAAAAAAAAAAACGATATCTTTATACTAGGTTTCATTTGTTTCTTTTATCGACCTTTTTATTACATTCTGGGAAATATATATAATTGACAAAAGTAAAAATGCAGAACGGACGGACCACTTGGACTTAAATGATGATAAAAAAACAAATAAAGAAAATGTTTCAGAAATAAAAATGAATAGCCTTTCCCATTATTATTTTTAAGCTAACGAAACAAAATAAACGAAAAATTGATAAGGATTGTTTCCAATTCAATTAAATTTAATCCACGGTTTATGAACCAAAGATTAAATTAAATTGGGAATATTTTTTTTACATCTAAGTATTTCGTATATATATGTATTTTTTATTGTATATCTATATCTTCCATTTATTTTTTCTAGGCCAAGACAACCTTATGGTAAGACATTCTGATTTATTGGGTTTTTTTCTAAACTATGGAATAAAATTTAATTCCTATTATAAGTCGAGGCACTAATAGAGAGTATTCCAAATTTATAACGGGGAGTGAAAAAAAAACGTTTTCAGGAGGCATTGCGTGTTAAGTTACGGAACTCAACGCTGCGCTTTGCCTCGTTACCAGAGCGAGGATTTTTTTCCCCACTTCCCACTTGTACGCCTAAGCCAAGTAGAGAAAATGCGTAATTTTTAATTTTTATCATAGAGTCGCCGTCATAAACAGAGTTGCCGGCGGCAAATAGTGTTATATAATGAAACATCTTTTAGGTGGTCGTTCCATTACCTCTCTTGTAAAGACACTTTAGGAGTTCTTTCGTATTTAAGCGTTAAACTTTCCGTTTTACGAATGAACATTCAGTTTATTTGAAGATTCGTCTTCAGTCTTTTAATAATCTTTAAAGTTTTTATTATTTTTATTTGAAAAATGGGCTATTTAGAATATAGTTTGTGATTTTCATTGCAAGTGCCTAGGAGTTATATTTGGAGATTTTGAATGTTGAGGCCAGTCGTATATGTATGTCTGTATTTGTATATGTAATTAAAGTTACATTCAAAATATTAAATTATTATTTTTTATTTAAATATTAACAGTAAAGTGCGAGTCAGTCTCACCTATCAAAGGTCCCGCACAATTTTCATAGATATATGTAGGTCAAAGGGATTGGAAAATTGACAAGGTGAAAATTGATAAATTTTAATTACACAGTCATTTTGTCTGAAATGACCTAAAAAATGTAATGTTTTTTTCTATGGTAGGTACACCAAAATTTTTAATTCTTCATTTTTTTTTCTTTCTTTGTGTTCTAATTTCTCACTTCTTACATAATATCATAATTGTATGTCCACCGAAAGTAATTTCCTATAGGTTATCATTACATGGCGCTTTTCATACAAAATTCAACAAAAAGATTCAAAGATAGTCGTATCTTTGTTGACTTAGAAGCTTATTAATATTTTTTTGGTAGAATTCGGCAGAAAATAGTGATCAGAAAAGAAAATAGTATCTTAATGAGTACGAAATGTCTTAACACTAGGTTCCCAGATTCCCTCTGCATATCCTGCTATGTGCAAGATATAGAGTGAAACAAAAAAATCTAATATGATATATTAGCTACAATGAAGTGGGTTATGTAACCCACTAAGACTATAATGGGTGTAAAAACATTTTATTTTTAAAAATAATTGTAAAAATTATTAATGAATTGTAAGAAATTGTGAATAACTTTTAACATGTTATTTAGACCTTTGTTAATAAATATATGCAGGTATTTGTACATGTTTTTGTAAAAAACTCCGAAAAAATTTTTTTTTTTAAATATGACTTGTGAGTTGACTATATAAAATGGGACCATAATATTTTCTTTTTATAACAAAATTAAATCTAAGTACAAATCGAAAGATTTTATATTCGTTTAGTACCCTTAACCTGGTAAACTTATAAAAATATAAAGAATTTAAAAAAAATACCTTTAAATTCTTAAGAAACTTAGTTTCTCAAAATTCTCGAAATCTCTCTTAAAATTACTATTTCCAATTATTTTTTTATACTTCCATTTACAAAGTGTTCTCGTAGAGATGAGACAGAAGTTCTGTACAATCCCCAACAATTTATTTAAAAAATAATCTTCATTGTACACGCTAAATTTCTATTTTCCGTGCGTAATTCAATAGAAATCATATAAAAGGTAAACACTTACCGTTGTTTATCAATAAAAACACACCCAGGAGAAAAGCGTATGGTAGAAATTGCGCGTGCGAACGACTACTTTACACGCGTGTTCAAGGGCTACACACAACTCAAGAGGATACACAAAAGTTCAAAGCGTTTTAAAAGTTTACATCCATATAGCCTTTAAGGGTTAAATATGATATGTTTTTGATTGTTCAATCAAGTAGAAATCTAAAATATTTCTTTCCATCAATTCTATTTCAGTTTAATTTAATAAAAAATACGGAAAATTTTCGTATACGATTTATTCGTGAGACGTCTTATTTATTTTATTATATTATTCGAAAGATTTTTTTTCTTTTCTTACAAATAAGTTTTGATTGACATTTTTAGATGAAGGCCAATGAAGTAAGATAATATTTTCTTATTATTTTATTTCAATATCGAAATCAAAAGCTTTTCGCAAAAAGTATTGTGAGTTTTGTGATATATTTGAATCTTAATTTATTGTTAGGTAGGTGACTTTATTTCAGCTTCACGTTAGATACTGCATAGAGCTGGATAGGCGGAGATATAATCTAGTGTACGGACACTCACATTAGTAATTAATCACTAATTTTCGAGACATTTCATTGTAAATGGCAGAACTCAATACCGTGCTTCTCTTATTACTTCAACGATTAAATGAATATAATCTATTACCCTGATTAGAAATCGATTCCACAATCTGTGAAGAGAAAGCGGGAAGCTGTTTTTTTTTTAATAATAAATAATCATAAATTGAAATACTCAATAACTGGTCAGTAGGTACATAGCTTACAGTATTGACAGTATTTTACCCACTTAAGATTTAAGTCGTTCAGTCCTAGATCCGTCCTCCGGTCAGTCAAGAAATTCTGAAATATTATACATACAAGCCTAGCAAGAACCACACTCCATTAGGGACTGATTTATTGCTCTCAACTAAAAGGGTCTCGCAAGGAGCGATCCTTGGTCCCCTATTATATGTATCATACATTAGCTGTATGGAAATCTTGCCTCAAAATATTATTTGCTTTGATCGTGTAAGTACATTATATCGTTTTTACGTATCGATTTTACATTAAGGTTCCCGCTGCTGAGATTGTGGGTAACTTTGTACTTAAATAGCGATGATGAATTATTTTTGTTATTGTAACAGTGGATTACATGTTAGAGATAAAATTGAAATATGTTTTTTGGGTATGTTTAAAGGGAACAAAGAGATCCTTTCAAAAGACAATTTCATTGTATTTTTAGTCTATACATTAATTTTTTAGCTTTACCTGTAATCTACAATCACTTACTTATACATTCATTTATTTACACATAAAACTGACATGACTGACGGAAAGGTTTTTTATTATTTTTTAGTCATAATGTATCCTACATATAGCAAGGTAGGGAGACAGAGTTAAGTACCCTAATATTTAGACACTCCGTTCCCATTAAGACACTTCCATTCCCTACTTTCAGCCTAATTCTGGAGGCAATGCGTGTTGAGTAGCGGAAATTAACGCCTAGCTTTACCTCGTCACCAGAGCCAAGAAATGAATGAAAAAAATATTTAATTCCCCCAAGTAGCAATCGAATCTACAACCGTTGCATTTAAAATCGTACCTTTGTGCCCCTGCGCCATGACTGGCCTCATGTATGTGTATGTATGTACATATAATATAATATTTCTCAATATTTATAAGTTCCCGAGGTATTCATGACATAACGCCATTCAATAGTGGTATTGAATTTGAATAGAATAAACATAGAAACAACGTTCGTTGCGTGTTTATGTTCCGCGCTGGCGTACAACGTAAGACAGTCTAAATAATAGGCCCATTCGAAATCAAAAGTCTTTTATGCCATTGTTTTATTCAGATCGTACTGTATAAAATATTATTTTATGTGTATTTGAGTATTATTTGTTACAATTGTAAATATTGTCTTGTTTTGTTTTTTTTTTGTTGACGTTACGTATGGAAGAGTCGCTTGCTCTGATGTGGGATGAGCGCAGAAAAGCAAGCTGCAAGGGCAAAGCTAAAGAATTTGTTTGGTTTATAGCACCAGTCTTAGGAACTATTGGTTTGAAATGAAATTTTGTTTATATTGGATACACGTATAGCCTTTGCTCGATTAATGGATTTATCGAGGAAGGCTAAAGGCATTACATCAAGTTAATTGTCGAAATTGCCGACGCATATGTGTCATGTGACATATAAACATTTAGCAATCTATTTCACGCTATATCCCGCATATAGCAAGGTAGGCGAAGAGGGAACCTGGTGTAAAAACACTCCGTTCCTATTAAGACACTGATGTCCCTTACTTTCTGACTAATTTTGGAGGCATCGCGAGTTAAGTGACGGAACTCAGCTAGCTGTTAAATAATAATACGTATTTAAAAAAATTAAATGAATCAGCTTCACGCTGTATACCGCATACAGCAGGGTAGGCAAAGGGAATCTAGTGTTAAAACACTCCATTCCTATCTTGCCGCCGAATTTTTGGCATTGCGTGTTGAATGGCGGGACTCAACGCCGAGCTTTTGCCTTGGTACCAAAATTATTTTGCACTAATTTTCTATAAACAAAGGAACATAATAAAACTGTATTATGCCAAAAAGGCTTACCAAAAGATAACTCCGTTCTCATTACTCATCTCGTTATAAATATATAAAATTGCCTCATTACGGTTTTACTTTAGGCATTTTATATACAAAAATTCTTCTGATGCCTTTCAACAGACAGTAATGGAAATTCAAGATGAGCTGAAATATACTTAATGTTAAAGATTATTGCAAGATCTTTGGGCGATGTTGTAGATGTACACGTGGTAGTAGTAGATTCGTTCTCATTTGAAGAATTTTTTTTAACCTCCCACCTTTTTTCAGATAGAAATAGCGTCGCGTAATGGAATCCAACGCCGCGCTTCGTCCTACCTATGAGTCATATGCTTGTGGGTTGAATTTTCACTGAGAAAAAATATATATTGATCTTTTGAATTTAATCGCTCTGATAAGGAGGCCTGAAACGCCGCAGTTCCGGTACTCCGACTCAAGAATTCTGCGGAAAATCAGGAACGGAAATGTTTTAATAGGGAATAGAATGTCTTAACACTAGGATTCCAGGTTCCTTCTCTTTAAAGCTAAAAAATAAAGTCTCTCTAGTATGCCTACTCTGCTATATGCGTGTCTTGACAGTGATCTTATAAGGATTCCGTTTTTTAGGGTTCCATACCTTTTAAAGAAAAAAAAAAATATTTGTAAAAACAAAAACCCCGACTGCATCTAACTAAAAAGAAAATAAACAAGCCCAATAGTTTATTAGGATTAACAGTCGGGACCTCCTTAAATTATGCGGGGTTCCTGGTAAAGATTTCATTGATTGAAGAATTACTTATAGGTCCCGACTGTTAATCCTAATAAACTATTGGGCTTGTTTATTTTCTTTTTAGTTAGATGCAGTCGGGGTTTTTGTTTTTACAAATATTTTTTTTATTTTTCATTTTTTTGTTAGAATTTATTATGGTAATGATAATCATGATATACCTTTTTGAAATCCTGAAATTGATTTGTTGAATTTGATACCCATATTGTAGTATTCGAAACGAAAAATTTTTTTTTTACTAAGTACAATGGCGTACCACAGCCGCCATGGTTATTTTTTATTAACGTCACCTATCTAAGAACACTTGGGCTGCTAATACAAATCTAACGATACCTCAAATATGTAAATCCGTTTAGCGGTTCTGGAGATACGAGGTAATAAAGAATATTATTACATACATACAAGATACGCGCGAAAAACATAACCCTTCCTTGGCAGTCGAGAAAAAGGAACCCTTATAAGATCACTTTGTTATTTGTCAATCTGTGTGTTAAGAGCTCATGAAAGCTTGGAGACATTGAGTTGAAATTCAAACCACATACTCAGACTTCCTGAAAAAAAAAATGTATTTCTTCATGTACTTAAAAAAAAAGATATGGCCGTTTATAAAAAAGAAAAAATCTAAAAACTATAGATTTGTGGTTAAATCCTAAAAAATAATAGCCAAGTTCAGGAAAAAATCTGAAAACAATACATTTGTGGTTAAGTCCTGAGAAATAATAGCCTTAAACCAGGAGCAAAATTTAGTGTTTAAGCCGCTAGTTCAAGTGAGATATCACATGAAAGACCTCTGGCTAAACTAAGCTTAAATTTTAGAAAAAGTTTGAGATCTCCAATTTTTGTACAGAATCCTCGGTGGGCGAGCCCGTCTCGCGCTTGGCTTGTTTTTTTTTTGGATTTGCCTATGACTTGCCATTCATTTTTTATTTAGGGCAAGACGATTTCAGCGGCATCTTTCTTTCCATATCATAATTAATCTTAAAAGTAGTCTAGAAATTTAAAAGGTAGAAAACTATTTTATGTCAATATAATACCTAAGATGGCACTAACTTGTAATTACACCTTTTGATTGTTGGGGAAAGACAATGAGCGTCTTCATTAGACGAGCAGAATGGAAGGCATTAAGCGTTTGACTGCATTGCAGTCATATTTAGGCTATAAATATATTACGTGTTTAGATAATGTCTTTCTAATAACTTGTATATTATATAACAGCTTCACGCTCCTTCACGCAAGGGAAACCTAGTAGTGAGTGTTAACACACTCCGTTTCTCGTTTTCCGTCTATTTTTCGAGACATTTCGTGTTGAGTGGGATCAAAGTGTCACTCGTCTACCATATTGAGGTAATGTAAACGATGTAAATATATGATCACCCGATTCGAGATTGAATTTATAACTTTCGCGTTTCCACTTGGACGCTATCTTACTGTGTTATTACGATATATTATATAGAAAATATGTATGAATATACTATTATTAAGTTATCTTATTTGCGTGCAGTATATATAAATAGTAAAATCAACTCTTTTCGCGTTCACATATGATTTTCAGAAAATCGTCTATTAGTAAGTACTTACCTACCATCTGTGGTAGATGGGCGCACTACTACAACTACAAATTCCAAAAAACTGTGATATCACTTTTATTCAAAAATATAAATAATTGTTACATGTGGCCCAGCTAATGCAGTGGGATCTATTCTATACGGCGCTGCCTGGTATATTCGTAGAGAGGGCCATTAAGGGCAGCCCTCACTTGGTCGGCTTATCGCATAACGGAACTATCACGAGACCTGCTTGCTACCTATGCCTACTTTCCATTGAACTACAAAGCGTTGTATGAAAATATTTCTTTGGCGAGAGATATATTTGAAGAAAGAGAACGCGTGTTTAGACTATAGAAAAAGGACATTTAATTCCGAGTTTGCAGGATGGAGGCATTGGCTCTAAATTGAGTCCAAGACACGTCAATAACTCTTCTCCAGCACCATATCTCTTCTCCTTTCCTCGTACTCTTTCAACTCGTCTACGTCTTATATTCTTAAAGTACTGGAAATTTCGTATAGGAAATCCCATAAACGGATTAATTTAGCAAAATTATAACGAGAATCTGCCAGTATTTCTAGGTATTTGAGACCTTCTTACTTTCTGTTCATCTATCATATTTCCCTATTGCTTCAGCCTAAAACCCTGATTATAAATACGACATATGAAATCAATTCTCCACTAGGAGAAATTAATTATTTCCATTTCCTCGCTCCGGTAACAAGAGAAAGCACAGCGTTGGGTTCCACCACTCAATACCCAAATTGGATGGTGTGTAGGAAACGAGTTGTCTTAAGACTGGGATATCTCTACCTACCCTGTATACGAGGGATACAGCGTGAAAGCTATTGTATTTTCCTGCTCATATATTTTTTTATAAAGGGCTAAAAGTAAAATGCTATACGCGTGTATAATTTCAGCTCGACGTGTCCCAAAGGCGCCGCAACTTCGCTTATTGATAAAAAAAATTATACAAACGATGGAAAAAAATACAACAATACTTTGATTTATCTTATTTATTGTTATAAGTTAGCAAATTCACGTCCCACTTTCGTATAAGATGGTGGAGGAAATACTGTCTGAAATATTAAACACAACTTCGACAATGGCGAGGGATGGGGAGGTTTGACAACAGGAGGTTTATAAGGAAAAATGTATTTAAATTGATATTCTTGAACTGGAATGGAATGTTATTTTTTAATCTTTATGTATATTTCGCATCACAAGGTACGCAGAACGAAGACTCATTTATTTTCTATTTTCCAAACATTTTCAAAAGAAAAGGTTTCACAGTTTAACTTATAAAAATATCATTTTGGATGATATTTGAGTATGACTATCTATTTAGATTTCCAAGCACGTGTGTAAAATTTTCTAAGTGTTAGTTGGTCCACAAATTTCACAAAAATAGAAAGAACTATCTACGTGACTCTTTTTGATTTAAAGGAGGAATGAAGATTCGATTAGCCAAGTCAATTGTCATAAAACAGTCAGGGAAGGTAGAGGGAACCTAGTGTTAAAACACTCCGTTCCGTCCGTTATAAAATTTACTAATTTCATTGAGGCCAGTCGTGGCACAGGGGCACAAAATGTGTCTGTAAAATCGACTGGTTGTGGGTTCGATCCCCACTCGAGGAGATGAAATATTTACTTAAATTTATATTTCCATTTCTTCGCTCTGGTGTCGAAGACAAGCGCGGCGTTGAGTTCGGTGTATGTATGTGTGTGTGTGTGTGAAACTGAAATAGTTTACTCCCCTGAGTATAAATCGAACCTAAAACCGTCTTGTTTGTAGTAACAAGCCAATGCCCCTACTATTTAGACTATTTGATTGGAACATAAAATGTATCGTGTTTCTTTACATTTATTTACTGTTCTCTAAGATTAATCCCATTAATATTATAAGTATATTTCTTAAAGTTAAAAAATATTTTATATGAGGTTTCGAATTAAGCACAAGTCGTTTCACAAACAAGCCTGTTATAAATTACAAAGGACGATAAAAAAGGAAAGTTTCCAAATTTCGTTAGAGAAACAATATTTGATGTCCATTGTCATGAAAAGTTATGACGTTTCTGTGGAATACGAATTATTGAGTTCTGTAAAATGTATTTGTTTAAGACACTGTCTCGTTGATTGCGTCGTGGCGCAGGGGCTATGGGTTCGATACGGGTAGACTGACAGACGTCGGGCTTCTAAAAAAGTATAATTTTAAATATACGCGATTAATCCGGCTAAAATAGTTTCATTCAAAATGTGTAATAATCGTGAAAATCAAAGAACTTATTATATCAATACTTTTATGATTTGTATTACGAAATTGTAGATTATTAAGAATCAGTCGTAGGCACAAGCAAAACAGGGACACAAGTGCGCGTGTGTGACTCTCAACATGGACAGGTCGTAGGTTCGAGTCACAATGAAGGAAATTAAATATTTAGTATTATCACTTTTTCGCTCTGGTGACGAGACAAAGCGCAGCGTTGAGTTCCACCACGCAACACGCAATGTCTCCACAACTCGGCGGAAAGCAGGGTGCGGAGTGTCTTAACACTAGGTTAGGATTAGTGGTTTAAATGTATTTATTCTTACAAGTGGAAATCGAATCCATAACAATCTCGATCACAGTCGTACCCTCTTCCTCAGCACTAACGAATTTCATCATTTTATAACGATGTAAAAAATAATTATTAATAGAGAATATACATATTGTTAGAAATCGGAAGCGGTTAACGTTTTTAAAAAAACACAATAAAAACACATATTGTCTATACGTTTCTAAACTATTTGGAAAGAGATACCGTGTAATTGCAATAAGTGATATGTATCAACTAACTGATATGTATCTACTAAAAATACTTTCCTTCCAATAAGGGCCGTTGCCTACAAGCGACTGCCGTTTCCACAATTCCACTGCTTTTGTAGTCTTTTTAACTTAAATATTTATTGCAAGCGGGAACCGAACAGACGTCCCATTTATATTAGAAAACTTAGCGTAGGTACATTGATAATAGTAGGTATCGATAGCTGTACCGTGCAACTTGTAGGAACTTGTCAAACACAATCACCTTCTAATTGGATCCTCTAAACTAGTTCTATTGAACGAGATGCACATATTGATTGAGGTATAGAAAGTTAGAATTCAATTTGAATAATCTATTATAAATACTGTCTTTGTGGTTTAGTGGTTGTGTGTGAGACGTTGTTAGTTCAAATTCCAGGTTAAGGTATTATTTTATGAAAGTTTTTTTAGTTTTTAAATTGCAGTTTCACGCTGTATCCCGCATACAGCAGTGTAGACAGAGGGAACCTATAGTTAAGATACTCTGTTTCCTACTTTCCGCCGAATTCTGGAGGCATTGCGTGCTGAGTGGCGGAACTCAACGCCGCGCTTTGCCTCGACACCAGAGCGAAGAAATGGAAATATAAATTTAAATAAATATTTCATATTTCATATTTCATAGGAATATTTTGTGCACCTGCGCCACGACAGACAACATAAAAATTGCATGCAATGCAATGCAAATGATTGATTGATTAATTGAGGCCGTAGTGGCAAAATGGCATAACCTAAAAAAATGGCATGGTTGTGGATTTGATTTCCATGAAATTTAATATTCTCATTGCATCATTCTGGAACACTGGTAAAGGACCACACTGAGCTTTATCACTAAAAACGCTAGGCCTCAAGAATTTGGCGGAAAGTGTCTTAATATTAGGTTCCCAGGTTCCTACCTAGGACAAAGATAATGCGCGCAAACCCAGTATGTTACATAAGCAATCTCCCAATTCCATCATCAGACCAGCTCGATGGTACCATGATACTGTATCGTCATCTAATCTACATACAATTGTCATGTTTCATGGAGATACAACGTTTACATGTGTAATTCATATTCTTAGATATTATAACATAATTAGTTGACTTAATGATAATATGTTAAAAAGTCTAAAATTCCGATAATTGTAACATTTTTAAATGTCCTAGTCAGTTAAGTAGTCAAATGGATAAGTGGTCGGCCAAGTGAAGTTGAAATCTCTAATTAGACAGGAATACTTTTTGTTCAACTTCTTATCTGATTGTCTTACGTGATTTTTAAAAACCTATATTTTAAACCTATTTAGAAAACGTATAAAATTTTAGCGGGATTTGAACACGCGCTTCTTTGGAAACTGTCCAAGTATTCAATAAGTATTTTTCTTTCCTAAGTGAGGAATAACACTTTAAAAAAATATTTCTAAAAACAAAAAACCCGACTGCATAAAATTAAAAAGAAAATAAACAAGTCCAATAGTTTATTAGGATTAACAGTCGGGACTTCTTTAAATTATGAGGGGTTCCTGGTAAAGATTTTATTGATTGAAGAATTACTTATAGGTCCTGACTGTTAATCCTAATAAACTATTGGACTTGTTTATTTTCTTTTTAGTTTTATGCAGTCGGGGTTTTTGTTTTTACAATTATTTTTTTATATTTTTCACTTTTTTGTTAGAATTCATTATGGTAATCATAATCATGATATACTTTTTTGAAATCCTCGTAGTAAGCTCTTGAATTTGAGACCCATATTGTGGTATTCGAAACGATTTTTTTTTTCCACTAAGTCCAATGGCGTCCCACAGCCACCATGATTGTTTTTATTTAACGTCACCTATCTAAGATAATTGAGCTGCTAATACGAATCTAACGATACCTCAATTATGTAAATCCGTTCAGCGGTTCTGGAGATAAGAGGTAATAAAGAATAATACATACATACAAGATACGCGCGAAAAACATAACTCTTCCTTAGCAGTCGGGAAAAATGTTACAAAATATTTGCTACCGTTGCAAAATTTTTTTTTCTGAATTTGACAACTTATTGCCGAGATAGTCTGTTATCTACACTTTATCCATTTAATCTGAATTAATTTTAAAATACGTGACGATTGTGGGTTCAATGTCCCCTCGAATGAATTAATTAGTTTTGTTCTCTCGCTCTGGTAACAAGACAAAGCGCGGCATTGAGTTGAGCCACACACCAACTCGCAAATTGGGCGGTGTCTGAGAAACTGAGTGTCTTATCACTAGGTTCCTCTACTCTTTACTCTGGTAAATAGGAACTAAAGAAACCTATATTTTTAATAGAAACATTAAAAATGATTTCACGACGTCACGTTTCCCAGTAGTTCGCTGTACACCCGAAGTTACAGTTATAAAAATTATGAAATACCTGCCAACTTTTCTCATTAAAACTTCAACCCAAAGGTATTTTCTACACCAATTTAGCTTTTATAAAGCTGTTAATGAAAATTTCACAGTTTAAGGTCTTATAAAAAGAAAGTCGTAAGCAGATTTTGTCCTTATAAGAAAAAAAACTATTTTTTTGGTAAAGGATTCTATACTATACTAGTTTTTCAGAAAACATATAAAAAATATACATAGTGGAATTTGAACCTGCGTCTCCTGGAATCCATCCAAGCGCCGTGATCATTAAGCTGTAGGGTCTAAGTTCTACTGAATGACGAACGACGGAAAGCGTATTTAGATTATATGAAAAAATATTGATGATGGCTTCCCAATAACAGTTTTTGGATTTTAGCCAAGCTCATCTTATTTTGAAAAAATGTTTTTTTTTTCATTTCCTCGCTCTGGTATCGAGGCAAAGCGCGGCGTTGAGGTCCGCCACTCAACACACAAATCCACCGGAATTCAGTGGAAAGTGTTTTAATGAAAACGGAATGTCTTAACACTATTGATGGTAAATAAAAATACCAAATAAAATCAATTTATCTAAAAATCTATATTCTTTTCATTTATCGACCAAATATTAACGTCAGCATAACAAAATATTTTCAATAAAAATGTTCCACAAAATTCTTAAACTCAAATCATCGGAACCACAGTTTCGTAGAAAGGTAACATAATATTCTTCAGTGTATTTACTTTAAAGAGAAAGTCTGTAAATATTTTTATGTTATAACAGTTTCAAATACGCTTTCATCTTATTAGTTGATGCAATGAAGTGCTTCCCTTTTCCTATCAATTTACGTTAACAGAAAATTATTTGTATGAAATATTTTTAGATTTATTTCATTTTTAAGGCTCCGAACCTTAAATATGGAAAAATTTAAATCTTATAGGTATTGCATCGTGGCGCAGAGGCACAAAATGTGACTGCAAAATCGACTGGTTGTGGGTTCGATCCCTACTCGAGAAAATGAAATATTTTTTTTTTAAACATTTTTAAAGTGTTATTCCATACTTAGGAAAAAAAATACTTATTTTGAAAACGTATAAAAATATATGTATAAAAACCTGGTCGGTTTCCAGGAGGCGCGGGTTCGAGTCCCGCTACGTTCAAATTTTTATACGTTTTCAAAATAAGTATAAATGAAATATTTATTTAAATTTATATTTTCATTTCATCGCTCTGTTGTCGAGGCAAAGCGAGGCGTGGAGTTCACTCAACACGCAATGCCTCCAGAGTTCGGTGGAAAGTGGGGAATGGAGTGTCGTAACACTAGGTTCCCTCTGCCTACCCTGCTGTGCGCAGGATACAGCGTGAAGCTGATTTAATTTAATTTTTTATTGGTATATCACTTTGTCATTCATCTGTCCGTATATCAATATCACTTATCTAGAGAAAGCGTAGAGATATCAAGATGAAATTAATATCAAAGATTTAAGTATACAATGACTTTAAGCGCAAAAAAAAACAAGATTCTGAAGTCAACGTGATCACAAGATACGAAGATTTGCTGCATTTTATTTTGTATGTAATTCACCGCATAATCAAAACCTATGGGGTTACTTTCCATGGACCTACAGTTATGAATCAAAGCGGAGAAATTTAAATATTTTTTTATAAGTCCCCGTGTGGATATCGAACTCACACTGCTGAGCTTACGGTCAAACGCTGTCACACTGCACTACGTGAGCCTCCTTTAAAATAATAATTTTATTATTCTATCGTCTCACTGACTTACGACCAGTGATTGTGAGATAGTAATATGTAAAAAAATCAAAAATCAGCTTCACCCTGTATACCGCATGTAGCCAGGTAGGCAAAAGGAATCTGGTGTTAAAACACTCCATTCCTAACTTGCCGCCGAATTTTTCGAGGCATTGCGTGTTGAAATGCGGAACTCAACGCCGCGCTTTGCCGCGACACCAGCGCGAAAAAATGAAAATATAAATTTAAATAAATACTTCATTTCCTCGAGTGGGGATTGAACTCACAACCAGTTGATTTTACAGTCACACTTTGTGCCCCTACACCACGACTGGCCTCTCCTCTAGGTAATATGTGAAGGAAAGTTAAGGGTTAATTGCATAACCACATACATTTTACGGAATTAGAACCCAGGAACTCCAACTTAATAAGGAATGAAGTCACCTCTGAACCATTATTAAATAGCTTAGTGAGGACGACATTCTACCGTTCTATTGCATTCTACAGGAATTTTCCCACTTCGAGAGGACGATGAAGCTAGACTAGAGCTGTTCTTTGTGTTCTTTCGTTTTTGTTGTATATTTTTAATCGTGCTTTTTGAAGACTAAATGCGGCGTTGAGCTCCGCTGCTCAAACCGCAAATATGACAGAAAGTGGAATGAATAACATGGCTCCTTTTTTAAAGCAGCTTTATTCCTATCATATTTTGCTTTTAAAAGTGTTAAGATCTTTTATATAACTTTGAGGCCGTCGTAGCCCAGTTTGGCTGTCGTGAGTTCGATTTCCACTCGAGGGAATGAACAAATTAATACTTTCATTACGTAAAACTATATAATTAAAAAGTCCAGATTTCTACATAAATATTATATAGTAAAAAGTTTAAAAGATTTTTTTTAAAAATAAATCTTCACTTTGCTAAAAGTATTTTAATTCAGAATCTCATAATAAATTCAATGTAATATTTTAAAAGTACGAACCACTGTTACCCTCGAGCGGACGAACATGAGTGAGAAATAAAAGATATAAAACTAACTAGTTTTGCTGCATTTGACAAAATCTTAGATAGAAATATTTAATATAGAATGAATATATGAAAATAAATTTTAATCTTGGAAAATACGCACAGAGAGAGGAGTGTTCAGGGATAAATATATCTTTTTTAGCTTTACCCTTTATTCTGCATATACCAAGATAGTAGTAGCAGAGAAAACTTAAGACACTCAGTTTCTATTAAGACACTTGTTCTTTTAACTCAACGCTGCTCGTAGCCTCGTTACTCGAGTCAGAATTGATTCCATAACCTGTACAGTTTGCTGTCGCACGTTTGTGCTACTGCGCCATAACAGACATCAACATTAAATTCAATTAACCAATTTCAACTATACATATATTTAAAGTATTTTATATGGTGAACTTCAGCTTCACGCTGTAGCCCGCACGCAGCAAGGTAGGCAGAGGGAACCTAGTGTTAAGACACTCCGTTCCTCACTTTCTGCCGAATTCTCGAAGAATTGCGAATGTACGGTGTATAGTGAACTGATTTATAACAATTTTTTTTAGCTTCACACTGTTTTCTGCGTAATGCAGGGTAGCAGAAGAAACCTAGTGTTCAGATATTGCGTTCCCTGTTGCTCTTGTTAGAGCAAGAAAAATATATAAATATATTAAACATCGTTCCCCCCAATCGGAATGGAAGGCACAACTGACGTGCTTGTATGTTGTGTCACTGCGCCACGATCATCTCTGATAATAATCATCTGAGATAAAAACCCGACATATATAATATCTTCGTCTTCAACGCCTTACAAATAAACTAATATAAGTCGTTCAAAACTAAGTATTAAGACTTTCTTATAAAGATCTTAGCGAATAAGCGATTTTCTATTACCATGGCAACTTCCAGAGTAGATTACGGTCAAACTAAGGGGAACGAGTGGCTGGGGAAAGTTTGTTTTTAAAAACTTGCTCCAATTGAAAAATACACGAAGATTTTTCAGTTAAGCAAATATAAAACAGTTGTAATTTGTTGAAGTTTTTTGTTATTTTTTTTAAATAGTTTTAGTTTTGGGTAAGGGATTTTTGGGTAGTATGTAAAATGTTGTGGTTGTTATTTTTTTTCACGCTGTATCTTGCATATAGCAGGATAGAACGGCCTCAAGACGCGAGGCTATGGGCAGAATACAAATATTAACAAAATATCAATATGCGATGATATCAATTTTGAAATTCTTAATATTTTTCAAAATGTGCATGAACGTGTACTAAATTTTAAAGTGGATGACATGTTTGTCCACTAATTTTTCGAAAACTAAGTCCTTGTTGACTCGCACAGAAATATCAAGCTTCTGT
>JAATLQ010036628.1:0-40948 GCA_013421005.1 Heliconius erato x Heliconius himera | reverse complement strand
ATTCGCTGGCAAGCTAATGCCTTGAGTTCATTCAAATGACGATAACTTTTTTTTTAATGAACCGATTTTGATGAACCAAACTTTAGAACCTAAATTGAGTTAAAACAAAGCAATTGGTGAAATTTTCAAGTAAATCGGTTCAGTAGTTTCAGAGAAAAATGCGGACAACAATATGTCGACAGACAGACAGACAGACAGACAGACAGACAAGAAATTCAAAAAAAATCTTTTTGCTTTCTGTTAGTCTTTTTAAGTGTCCCTCTATCCATTTCAGCCAAAATTACTAAATGTACAGACAAAATATTTTTACTGTCTTATTATATATAGAGATGATTTTTTTTTCGGGTAAATCTTAATGGAAAATATAGTAATTTATTTTTGCGTATGGGTGTTGGATCGAATATTATTTTTCGTTTATGTTTTGAACTAAGAATTTGGTCAAGTGCGAGTTGGATTCTCCCACCGAGGTTCCCTTATTGATACAGAAACCTCGGTGAGTTTTGAGAACGCGGCCACCAAATCGAATTGATACATTATATAATGTTAGAAATCGGAAGTGGGTAACGTTTTAAAAAAAAACACGTTAAAAAAACACATCGTCTAGATGATTCTACACTATTTGGAAAGGGATACTATGTAATTGCAATAAGTGATATGTATCTGTATGTACTAACAATACTTCACACTAGTTTCCTTCCAACAGGGGCCGTCACTTACAAGCGACTGCCCCCGATTGACACAATTCCACTGCTTTTATAGTTATTTTCCACCTAAATCTACCCTCTTTTACACGTGTACGCTAACAATAAAATAAATAAAATATAAATGTTATGTAAAAATTGTACAAATGATACTCCTACGTATAAATTGTCAGTGACAAACCGACGTAACTGACGCGACGTCACGTAGTAAGTGACAGAACACACTCGCACACGTTGTTTATCTGTTCTTACTCTCACTTTGTGACATGATATTGTTGAACAGGAGTCGGTTACGAATGGACTTCAATTTATCAAAAATAATTGTACGTATGATGCCATAATAGTTTTTTTTCTCACAGCAGGTAAGCAGAGCAGCGTTAAGCGGTAGCCTAGCGTTAAGACACTCTGTTCTTAATTTTTCCGATCAATTCTAGAGGTTGTGTGGTGGAACTCAACGCCACACTTTGCCTCGAATAGGAGAAATTAAATATAATAATATTTATTACGCCTAACAAACACCCTCAGCTAAGCTCAGCTCAGCCACGACAGCATCAATTAATCAATAATTCAAAAACGAATTGTTAGTTTCCATACATAATTCTATATTTTTATAAAATTAGTTATACGATATTTTTATAAACTTATATATATATATTTATTATAATAGTATTTTTTAATAAAGTATCATTTCAATCTTTATATCTCTCATTAAACGGTATAGGAAATCGCCTTAGAGCACTTCCCTGGGAGCTTCACTGCGCCCGCCATAATTTATTAGCGCTGTTTCCGTTCGATAACAATCGGTATTGACGGTGTTCGGATATTTATTTGTATATATTGTGACAATGCCGTTGCGTAATAACAATGGGAATGGGACGGTTTCCAAGAGGCGCGGATTCAAATCCCGCTACGTTCAAATTCTGGTGTTTTTTAAAAAATATTTTTCTTTTTGAGTGTAGAAAAACACTTTAAAAAAATGTAAAAATAGGAGTAAATTAAGACAACAATAATCATAATAAAAAATCAGCTTCACGCTGTATCCCGCTCACAGCAGGGAAAGCACCTAGTGTTAAGAACCTGCCGAATTCTAGAGGCATTGCGTGTAAAGTGGCAGAACTCAACGCCGCGCTTTGCCTCGACACCAGAGCAAAGAAATGGAAATATAGATTTAGGTAAATATTTCATCTCCATCGAACCGATTACCAGTCGGTTTATATTCAAACTTTGTGCCGCTGCGCCACGATTGGCCTTATAAAAATCATAATAATGCCTGAAGTTATATGTACTTAGTTGATATTCAGCCGGTAAGCTAATTATCTCTATCTCTATATATAATAAGACAGTAAAAATATTTTGTCTGTACATTTAGTAATTTTGACTGAAATGGATAGAGGAACACTTAAAAAGAATAATAGAAAGCAAACATATTTTTTTTGAATTTCTTGTCTGCCTGTCTGTCTGTCTGTCGATATATTTTTGTCCGCATTTTTCTCTGAAAATACTGAACCGATTTACTTAAAAGTTTCACCAATTGCTTTGTTTTAACTCAACTTAACTACTAAAGTTCGGTTCATCAAAATTGGTTCATTAAAAAAAAAGATATCGTCATTTGAATGAACTCATTAGTTTGCCTACGAACTAACGCTCGCAATAACAATATAGCAATCGCGCTGGTAAGATTCCTGGCTAAAGAATGACATTTGAAACGTCTTGATTATATGAGTGTTGATGAAAATATACATTTTTGAGGCACTATTATACAATATTTTATACCATAAAGTAAACAAAATTGAATTGTTAGTGGAGATTACCTTCATAAATCATAACAGTTAAGTTGAAATCGTAATTAATTCAAAACAGAGATAAAGAACGATTAGATCTTCAAAGAGATAAGCTATTTGCATAGATTTTGTGATTCGTTCGTTCGTTTGAAATAAATCTATATATGTCTAAAAACATCCTTTCTACGTGTACTCTGTAATAACTACATATTTACCAATTGTACATTTAGCTAATAATATGTGTAAATAATTTAAAAACTGTACAGGAGTTAATATGCAAACATTACAGTTATTTTACAAAGAATATTATGAATCCTTACCCGAATCAATAATTTTACATTTAAGGCTGTTTCTGAAGCACTACATTAAATTATTAACTGACATCAGCACATTTAACAGAGCTTTAAAAAACATAACATAGGTAAAAATAACGTTATGTTACAAAAATATATACATATAATAAATAATTAGCTTTATGTATATTTTATGAATATCAAATATCAACATTGGTCATATTTTTTAGTTGTCAAATGTTATAGTCAAAACAATCAAAATTTTTATAGAAGTTACGATAACGTCGTAGAAAAATCATATTAGACTATACAGATTAAAGTAATAAAATAATCATATTAGAAGTCATTAGAGTTGTCAATCAATTCTGCTTATTAAATCAATAATCATGTATTTTAAGCGGGTGAAGCCGTGGGCGGGCCGCTAGTTGTTATATATTTATTGTAAATTATATTTTAAGAGGAGCCGTTGTAATATAAGCCTGTGGGTTCTAGGCATATCGCCACGTTGTGTGCAGCCAGTTACCCCGAAAATTCAGCGGAAAGTGAGGAACGGAGTCCTAACACTAGGTTCTCTCTTCGACAAATACTCCTTTAGTTCCCTGCACCAGTCAATGAATTTAAAAAATAAATTTGTACCTGCTGCTCTGGTAGTTCCGTCTGTGAGTTTGTACATATAAAAGTTGTACCTACATAAACGTTGCTTTTTATACTCTAAATAGTTCATAATGTTATCTTTACGTTTGCCTTTGCAATAAGTTATGTATACGAGACATTCTGTATTGAGCCGCCGGAACTTAACGCCGCGCTTTTTGTTTGTACATTCCGCTCATAGCAGGCAGCAATGAGAAAATTAAAAAAAAAAACCATTCTCCCAAGAAGGGGCCGAACCCACAACTCTTACGTCTACGTTGTCACGCTGCGTCACAATGGTGTTTGATAATGCGCGATATAATCGCCTAAACATCTATTATCATTAATCATTAATTCATTATCATTATAAATTATCATTTATCACTTTTATAATGAGAATACAATTTCGATCAAAATGCGATTCTAATGATGATTCGACAAATAAATTACGATTCAGATTTTTTTGTCTTACAAAAATAGCTTTATCTTGTTTAAGCAAAATTTGTTATTATTAATTACAATGTGACGAAGTTTTGCATTGAGTTTCAGAAAATAGAATATATTTTCCATCTTACATACATAACATATACCGAGAGGCATGAAAAAAATAATTCTTTTCAGCTTCACGTTGCGTAGTGTTAAGACACTCTTTGACCGCCGCATTCTGAGACATTGCGTATTGAATCGCAGAAATCAACGCCGCGCTTTGCCTTGGCAAGAGAATGAAGAAATGAAAATATTAGTTTTCGTTTCCTCGAGTGATAATCGAATCCACAACCTATCGCTTTTCCAGTCACAAGCTTGTGCGCCAGGGCTGCCCTCATTTTGAAATATTTCATTCAGGCCTTATTAAAAAGACCTTTCCAAGAAAAAAAATGAAATAATAATTCATGCATTATATTAGTTAAGTAAACCACGTCTGCATTGAAGGATGTAATTTATAGAGAAAACACGACAGTCCAAAACATGACCAAATAATAAAATTAAGTGAATTAATATGTAATTTGGAGCCGTCATAGCGCGGCGGCACAAGCGTGCGAATATAAACGTGAGGGTTGTGGGATCGCTTCTCACTTGGAGGAATGAAATATTTAATAATTTCATTTCTTCGCTATTGTAACAAAGTTGAGTTCTGCAATCTCTATACGCAATTCCAATAAATTAGTAGAAAGGTGGGAACGGAAGTGTCTTAATGTGGTGTCTTAAAATCACCCTTTGACTACACTGTTATATGTGGGAAAATGACCCGCAATGGTTAGACAAGTCGCGGTGTTGAGTTACAATACCGCGATATTTCTATCCGATAATTTTCCGCCACGAAATGTGTCGAAAACAGTAAAAACAAAGCGTTTAAAAAGCGTGTTCTTTTAAATGATTTTTATTTGCTGGCTAGCGACCCAGACTCGGTTTCGCTTAAAGGGATACTGTCATCCTATAGCCAGATTACATAAAATCATAAAATTGTAATCTATGTGTTATTCTCATGTATAAGTTACATTACTAATAAGCAGCAGATAAATATAAAATTGATGATTAGCTAATCATAATGAAAAAGTTAAAAAAAAGTACGGACTACGTGTCTGTAGTGCTTAGTTAAAATTATAATAAAAAAAAAAAAATACTAATAAGTTTCATCTATTGTTCTGTAGTTTTTGGGTGAAAGTAGAACAAACATACATCCTCACAAATTTTCACATTTATAATATTAGTAGAATACGAGTATATCATATTTGTCATAGACTTATTGAATGCGTTTACTAAAGGTTAGTTCGTCGTTCTTACGTTGTATACAGCTTATAACAATTGACTTCAAGTAAATAAACCTTGTATAGTAGTTCAAAGTTGGAGGTATTATTGTACACGGGACTTGTAGCTTGTGGCGACGTACGTAAAGGAGAGGTTGATTAGTAATTAACATTAGAAATTATAGTGTAAGAGAGACATTTAAAGTGTTAGGTTTTGTTTCAGCTACACACTGTATCCCGCATGTACCAGGATAAGCGGAGGGAGGCATTATTGGGTGCAGAATAATTGATATCATTATTTTATGTTATTTTTTTCTATTCTTCTATGACATAAAAATTAAGAGATGTTTTTAACATTAAGCTTCTTAAAAAAAAAATTCAATACTTTTAGTGATCTCTCATACAAGTGCAAAGCTCACAAGCACAAAGTTCAGCTTAAACTTCGTAAGCTGTACATGCATATATATAGAATCAGTATTGACTTAACAGTGTAAAGTGGGACATCTTTAGAATATTAACGACACCGATAATTGTGGATTCAATTTCTACTCCAAGAAATGATTACATTTAAATTATTATATTTTCCTGCTTTGGAGACGCCTGTGCGGCGCTTAATTCCTCCTCTTAATGTGCTTAATGTGGTATGTGCGGTGATTTTCATAATTTTGCGGAAACTAAACAACGGAGTGTTTCAGAACTAGGTTCCGTCTACCTCCCCGGAATGGAGAGGACAGCATGAAGAACTAAAAAATTACCTCCGTACCAATAAAAATATCATATCTTCCAAAATAAGCATCGAAAAAACAACTTTTAAAAGAACTAAACAAAAGTAAGGTAATTGAGTTGATGTTTCTACTTTGCCCGACCAATTGTAGCCTCGTCTGCTCCATTGTTCGCGTCCACGCTTTGACACTGTTGTGAGCAAGTTGATGAAACGAAAATTAAGCAAAAAACAAGAAACACTGTGGAAAATTACGATTGATAGCTTCACGCTGCATGACGCATAGAGCAGGGTAGGTAGAGGGACTGTAAGGAGGGTTACTATCAAGACTCTCCATTCTCCACCTCTCATATAATGTTTGAGATATATTACGTGTTGAGAGTCAATTGAGCATATAGAGTGTAGGGGAGAATTGAACTTATACCTATCACATTTATTAGACGCTGTATCGTCACAGTCGGCACAGTCGCCCCTGAAAGTTTAAATAGAACATGAACTTGTACTAGTAGTAGCAGCAGTGATTACTGCTGTCGTGGCATTATTAAAAAAAATCTATAACTGGATACAGGTATGTAAGTTGCAAATTCAATTCCCAGTTAAGGCAATAAGTACTTAATTTATTTCCCCGATTTGATTGCAAAGTTACAAGTCAACTAATAATTTTCCCTAATCATCCTACAAAATGAGAGAAAAATCATATACATATCAATACAAAAAAGTGCCAAATTTCGTACATTCTAAGTCTACCCATTGTTCCCAAAGGGCTTCGTTGTAGGTTCTTTATCTTCCTACTACTAATGGATGCTCCATTGTGCAGGTATAATAGTTCAACTATATAAAAGCTAATCGTAACAAGAGTTTTAGATTTCGCACCAATATATATATATAGGAACAAATTGGTAATTTCACAATATTTTCCCGTATCGTATTATAGAGCAGAGAATATAGTGTTAAGACACTCCGTTATCTACTTTCCCCTTGATTGTTGAGACATTGCGTGTTGGTTGGCGAAACTACAGGCTGCATTTTGTCTTGATATCGAATCGAGGAAATTTATATAGTTGATTGTAGGCAACGGCCCTTATCGAAAAGAAACTCGTGTGAAGTATTGAATTCAAATTCAAATTATTTTATTCAAAATAAGAAGTTACATGCTTCATTTTTTGAACGTCAAATAATTTACGACCAGTTCACTAGAATTAATGCCTCAGACCTGAGAAGAACCGGCGCAAGAAACTCAGCGGGGCCTATTTTTTTTTAATCAATTTTAAACAAATACATATTTAATTATCTGTGACAATGATACCTGTGAAACAGACTGGAGCGAGCATTTCATTCCCAAGGCGTGTTATCTCTATCTCTATATATTATAAAATAAGAACGATTTTTTTCTCTGTCTGGCCTTTCTACGTTATCTTCTTCTAAACCACCCAACGGATTTTGATGCGGTTTTCACCATTATGTAGAGTATTTCTCAAGGAAAGATTATATATGGTTTATTATATGTATATTTTATTGTAATTTGACATAAATGTGATAAATGTGTATAAAGTCCTACCCGTTGAGAAACTTTCACGCATGCGCTGCTTTAATGGTAAGTCCTACATGAAAATAATGTACTAGAGTATTATTCCTCTTAATAAGATCTACAAAAAAGTCAGCGACAGCATATTCGTATCTTCTAAGGATAACATACAGTGAGCATATTTCTGTCTAAAAATAGTAATTTGAATATATTTTTTATTTTGAGGGATGTTTGTCCATAATGGTCTCAATCCTTATCTTTTTAAATACTTTATTAATTTTCTACGTTAAACGAAGATAAAATTTGCTCTTTACACTAATTTGAAATTACGAATAGTTTTAGAGAAAAACGCATTTAATTGTTGACACATCACGCCGGCTGTAAACCGCAGTTTTGGCGCAAGTTTCATTTATTACCTTACTCTCAGCATATAAATAAGTATATTAGTTACGTTGGCCATTTAATGTAGATCAAAACTGTCTTTTACTGTTTTTCATTTTAATAAGTACTTTAGAAGTTGTTACAATATCAAAAAATCATTGCTTTGAAACGTCTCGCCACATGCCATGCGTCCCCCCGCGCCCCGCGACGTTTTGCTTATAGAAGCGCGTCCGCCGCGCCCGCCTGCCTCTGTACTGTAGAAAAGTAGATGTAGATGCGATTGTACGTATTGGATAATTGGAGTTTAATATATTTAGTTTCGTATATTTTGATTAATAGAATAGTAGGTAGTCTTTTGTTCATAATTTCTTCCGTATAAGTATTTTAGTTTAAGAGAACAGTAGGTAGGCTTTTGTTTATCATTTCTTGCGTTTAAGTATCCTGTCGTTTATTTTGTTTACTCTTCTTCTGTTCTTTTATTATTTTCTTTACCTTTTAAACATAGGAAATGTTTTTAATTTAATTATACCACGACAAAGTCGTACAAATATAGGTCGTAGAACAAGAAATGCAAATAAAAATCGTTTAAATCTTAGTAATGAAAGCGTATATGAGACGGAAATTAGATAGTAATCTATATATATAAAAGGACTTGTGCTGACTGACTGAGGTAAGACGCACGCAGAGCCGTAACTGCTGATGGTAGAAACGTGAAATTTGGGTAGATGTTTATTTCCATATTATGGACATCCACTAAGAAGGGAATTTGAAAAATTTTAACTCTAAAGGGATGAAATAGGGGTTGAAAGTTTGTATGGAAAAAATATTTAATCTGTACCGATTTTTATAAAATTTGAAATTCAGACCGTTAAAAATATTTTATTGAACACGTGTTTCGTGGTTTTTTTAGAATTCACTCCGAATAAGCGAGCGAAGCCGCGCGCGCCCTCTAGTTTAAATATATTTACTTATTGAGAGGGATGTGTGTCAATAATGATATTAATCCTTACCTTTTAAATAAGTTATTAATTTTCTACGTTAAACAAAGATAAATTTTGCTTTTTACAATGTTTCGAAATTAAAAATAGTTTTAGAGAAAAGCTATATCGACTCATATTATCCCTTACTCTCAGTGTATATAAATATAAATAAGTATATTAGTTATCTTGGCCATTTAATGTAGATCAAAATGTTGATGCCTGCTCATCATGTTGCCCAAGGCTGGGAAGAGCCCATAGCAGCCTGAGGGGTACCGATCTATAACCCTCCTTTGCGCGGTCTCCAAGCTGACTCCAGTCTCCAGGCGTGCATCCACCCACGAAGCGAGCAGTTTGGCGAGCGGGTATACTACTCTGGTTACACTACGCCGTAACAGCGATCAACCGAAAGGAGAGAGCAATAGCAGTCTTCTTCGACATAGTACGCGTATTCGACCGCGTCTGGCACCCGGACCTACTTCATTAAGTGCTCAGAGCCGGCACCCCCCAGCACGTCGCCCATGTCTTTGCCTCCCTGCCTCAGTGACACGACATTTAGCTTGAGAGTTAAGAGTTCGAAGTAGAGCAGCGACTCGATCGCTGCCGTTGTTCCCCAGGGCAGCATTTTGTCACCTGCTCTCTACGCACTATACACTGATGACATCACATCGCCCTAGCGAGTATCACTCAAAGAGAAATCGCATCCTCCGTCGAGTGACGCAGGCGCCATACTACGTGAGAAACATCACGCATCACCGCAACCTAAAAATAGAAAGCCTGGAGGTACACATTGGTCGTCTCGCGTCCAACGCATTCCGCTGCGCCAATGTATCGGGTCACCTGCACCTAAGGAGCAGCACTCCGTGGCATATTAGGCCGCCTGAGGTCAGACGTCAGATGACTTCCGAGGGACTTTCTATCCTCCTCCAAATGCGACTCATGAGCCTTGCATTGATCCTTGGTCGTTTAAGCTGGACCTCCCTCAGGAAACCGAGGGCCTCACCTGACTGAGTTGACCGCCTAGATGGCATTTGATAATCTTTCCAATCCCGTCCCGCACGCTATAATTTCTTTCGTTTAAGTTTTCTGTTGTTTGTGTCATTTGTTCAGGTGTGTGTTTTTTTAAACAATTGGAACATCCTTATTGGAACTACGAAAATGCGGGTTGCATTAAGGTTTCAATAATTTTCACATTAGTAATCTTAAGTGCTTTGCAAACATAGGTTCAGTAGTTAAAGCGGGCGAAGCCGCGAGCGGGTCGCTAGTCATTTATAAAATCATTAAATTGGTAATAACCCTTAACACACAAATGTCTTTTCACATTTTTTTTAAATCGATTGATATAGAAAATTCTCTGACGTTTTCTGGGATCATATTGTAAAAGCGAATTGTTATTAGATATCACTCATTGCAATTACAAAAGATATACCGTATCTTTCCAAATAGCTTAGAAAGATATAGATGATATGTGTTTTTATCGTGTTTTTTTTTCAAAAACGTTAACCGCTTTTGATTTCTAGCACTAGTAGATTATAATATAATCTTTTCATTGTAACAAAACAATCGAATATTTTACGGTACAAAAACGCATAAATGTGTACTGGCCTGTGCTGTAGTATGTAGGAGTCCCACAAGGTGGTGTAATTTTGTAACACTTGCTTCTTGTATCTGGTTGTACATTGTGCTTGTATTTGCATTGTCGTGAGGTAGTAGCACAACATATAATTATATAGAGAAAGTTAGTGTTGCGGTTTCAATTAAATTCGAGATATTGCGTTTTAAAAAGAGGAAATAAACGCCGCTTTGTCCTAATATAGAGTAAGAATTTAAAGGAATTTAAATATACTCGTACATATTTGTATATTTTGCTAATAGAAGATATAGAACTATGTTCAATATTCCAAAACAAGTACATTTTTCCGTATAGAGTCTCCAATATTTTCCTTACTCTCTAGAACACCTTACCCTTTTATACAATTTGTTTGCGCAAACATAACTTTTCTATTCATTCCGCGAGCAAAGAGCACTCGCTTCAAGAATGTCGGTTTTTGTTCTTTATTTATTTAAAGTAACGATATAAAAACAAAGTTACATATAATATATATGACTCTAGTGATGAACATCTATGAAAATAAAGTTTTATCTGCTATGATATTGTTATAAAATTTTATATTAAACAAAAAGATTTAGCTTCTCGTTTTTCCTATTTAGTAGTATAAGATGGAACCTATTGTTAACATACTTCGATCGACCTTTTCGATACATTGCGTATCAAATTGTAAGTCCGCCAAAGGAAAATGAAAATAAATTAAGTCTAATCATTTCCCCGAATGAGGATTGAACCCACAATCGTCGTCTTTACAATCTAATGCTCTTCCACTACAATAGTCCTGATATTAAAACATTTTTAATAAACATTATATTATAATTGAGCTTTTTGAGAGCGTTACCAGTAAAGTTACTTGTATAATAATAGCTACGCCGTAGACTCTACGTACAGTTGTCGTAGCATCTACAGTGGCATTGTAGTACGTACAGAACGAATTATCACAAAATAAGCATTTTAAACATATCTAATGTGTAATGAAGAAGGTTCAAATGTCACTCTGCATAATTTTTATATATTTTGTAAAAAAAATATGAATTGTTTTTAAAATAAACATGCCTTTAAGTTTACATAAAAAAATTACAGATATTCTTAAATACTGAAAGCTTATATTAACAAAATTTTGATGATCATATGCATATTGTTGTGCCCAATACATTAAAAAATAGTTATTTGAAGAAATATTGTAAGCTATGGTTAATTACTTTACATTATGTATTTATACATTTTCACCTTAACATATATAAAAATTTAAAAACCTGTCAACATTATTCCTTCGACTTGATCTGAACCTAAATCTACGTCCAAGTTAATTACTGCTCATCTTCTGATTGCTTACATTTTAGTAAGCTATCACATGCTATCTTTATCTAAACAAAACCAGACATTTCTAGCATGTACTGGAATTAACTTATTACAAATAATTAATATAATTATTTATATAATATACAAGAATACGAGGCCGTCTGACTGTCGATGCGACGGTCTTGGATTCTATTCCTAGTCAAGGGAATGAATTATTTTCATTTCCTCCCTCTATATTATGACGAAGGGGGCGTTGTGTTATAATGGCGTCCTACAACGTAATATTCTGTTTAACTTTTTTTTTAATTTTGCTATTTTAATTTATCTCTACCGTGGTAATAATTGTGATAAATGTATATTCAACTTCTGCTCACCATTGCCTATTACTAGTACTAATAAAAAAAGAAAACTAATAAAAAGAAAAATATTATTAAATCGACAGTAAAGCGTTAAGTTACAAAGAATAGTCTGTAACATCAAGAGCAACGTCGAGTGAAGTCCTCCGATAGGCGTAATGGAGACTCCTGAGGGACAAATAGGATAGTGTCTTACAAGGGGGTTCGAGTGCCAGTTGATAGATGTCTATAGGTGTTGAGGTCAAAGTCAAAGTTCGGTAATGATTCGAATGCTGTTATTTTGTTACTAAATAAATGGAAAATACATAAATGAGTAATTCTTAACAATTTTTTACGGTCCGTGTTGATAAGAGATGCTTAATTATTAATGTATATTTCCAAAACATTAAAAATCACATTTCTATTAAAGCTATAAAACAGGCTTAGAACTGTAAATTACATAAGCCTTTTTAAAAACCTTTGCCTCCGAAGAGTTCCACTGTTTAGATCTGTTTTGTTTGTTTACATCATCAGGCCAGCTCGATGTTGTTGTATCATCACTTAAGCTTATGATGATATAATTGCAAATGGATTAATCTCACTTTCTTAGATTTTATCATGTACTGTCAGTTTATTCGATCTATTAAAAGCAAGTTAAAAAAGATAAAATACTATTTTTACAAGTGATGATCTTTATGATCTAACTTACTAAAGATTTTTATTAAAAAAATAAGATCTCCAATGACCCATTATACTCCAATTCTGATAACAAGAAAGTAAAGCAAAAGCTTTTTGTGAAGTTAAATGAGCTTTCAAATATAAATAACAATTCTGTTTGAGTTTGTTATTTTGTTTCTCATTGAAGCGATTCCGAACAGTATGTTACAAAATTTATATTTTGCTTTTATTTTCACGCTGTATCCCGCATATCCCGTAGACTTTTCGTCGGTTCAACATCTGACTGTAAACGCGACAGTTATGGGTTTGATTGAACTTCGGAGATAGGATTATTTTGATTTCTTCGCTTCAGTATGAAGAAGGAAGTGTTTTCCATATATATTGTTACGGTTCATTCTAAGTTAGAGTTATCTGGCTTCCAATGCTGACTTTGAAAATAGGATACCGACTATAGTTTACTTGTCATCTTAGAACTACAAAATTTAAATTAAATTTCAATATTAAATAGATATTATTTAATACCCTTCGTTCGTAATTTTCGCTTATTTAGACATTCCGTTTATTTGATTGTTTTTTTTTCTAATTTATAGTTACAGACATAATACAATGATTGAAATATAATTAACAATTTAAAAAATCTTTTTTCTTATAAAAAAAATCCATACACCAGGAAAAAAACCTCTCCAAAACGTAAGTGGATTCTACAATTTAAGGCTTATTTTTGATGTAGTCAAGAATTAGTTATTAATTTGTATACTTACGACACATATGGAGCAAAGATAGTACCTAAATATTTACAAACTTTTATTGAACTAGCCGTACAGTATGTGTGTTAGTGAATGTGAAACTTTCCAAGTTCATTTATGTCCATTGAAATTTGTAATAATCAAAATTGTTGTTGTTAATACAAGATGGCCGCCAACAACATGGTGGATTAGCAATTTTTACACAACGCGCCTAATGTGGGTATTGGGATTGATTTGTATATTACTAGTAATATATATGTATTTAGATATGTATTGATATATATATTTGATTGTGTATTATTACTTTTTTATCTTCACGCCGTTTTCCGCCCACAGCCAGAGTAGGCTCAGGGAGCCTGGAAACCTAGTGGTAAGAAACTTCGAACTCATTAAAACATTTGGGTTCCAATTCTGTTGCATATAAGTGCAACGATACGGCTAGAATAATATTTTTAGTAAACGGAACAAAGAGGTTCAGGCATACGTTCTATAAATATATTTTACTACGTTAGAGGCCAGTGGTGGCGGAGGGGCACAAGCGTTTTTTTGTAAATGCGATAGGTTATTGATTCGATGCCTACTCGAGTAAATTAAATACTTAATATTTTAATTTCCTCGTTCCAGAAGTTAGTTAGTAGGAAGTTAGTAGCGACAAAACGTGGCGTTGTGTTACGCCACTCAACACACAATGTCTCCAGATTTCCACGAAAAATCTTAATGGAAAGGAAGTGTCTTAATGGGAACGGAATGTCTGAACACTACGTGCCCCGGTGTCCTCTGCCTATTCCGTTATGTGTGTGCGAGACAGCGTTAAGCTATTTTACTAGGTATAGACATTTGCTTACTTCCTTCACAAACTAATCAAAATGCACACATTTCTTTTGTTTGCAATCAGAAAATTTAGAATGCAACGTAACTTGAATGAAAAATGGGCAGTTTTTACTAAAGCGGTGACACATGGCTCGAAATGCTGGCGAGAAAAGTTTTTTAATTAACGAATTTGGTGTATTTGAAAGAATTTACTGCTTAATTATAATAGTTGAGTTGAGATAGTATAAGGACAATATGGTGTAGTGGCACAAGTATGAGCCTGTAACCGTAACGGTTGTGGGTTCACTTGCCGCTCGAGGAAATTATAAATTTAATCTTTTCTTTTCCTCGCTCTGGTCTGTCGCGTTTACAGTCGTGTTTGTGTGACTGCGCCACGAATGGCCTCTTCATTTACATTAAATTAACTTTTTTAATAACTTTATTAATTAAATTAAATTTCAGGAAAGTTCGTTCAAATTTTTATACACTTTTTAAAAAGTAATTTACTTTTCTAAGTGTTGAATAACATTTCAATAGAATATATATGTCTTTTTTTAACATTGCGTTGTTAAGTGGCGGAACTTAACGCGGGCTTTGCCTCGATTTATGACACAAGAAAATAAAATTTTAAATATTTCTTTATCTTGAGTGAAAATCGAAGCCACAACCTGTCACGTTTTCAGTCGCACAATAATAAAAAAAGTTTAAGTGTCACTTTCAAATAAAATCATGAAAGATGATTCCAATTGAAAATTTCTTTCTCCTATATTTAAGTAAAGAGGGGAAAATAACAGGAAAATTAAGTGATCCAGCAAATTTAAAGTCAATGGAAACGGGTCGAGATGATGAAAAAACTCTTAAGAAAGTAAGTCGAGTTCTTAAAAGGCTGTTAGAGCACAGTGTTTTTTTACTTGCGATTATTTGTTTATACTAATTCGTCGTTAGGTAGAACGAGTTAATGTAAACACTTTATATTGAGAGAAATTATTCTACTTTTATATCTTATTTTTATATTTTTTAACTCCACGCTCTATCCCGCATGTAGCAGGGATAGGGTATAGGGTAGGCAGAGGGTACCTAGTATTAAGACACTTCGTTCCCCACTTTTCTGTCTAGCGCAGTGGCATGTCTATAAATGCGACGGCTTTCTGTTCGATTACCACTCGGGGAACTCAATAATAATATTATTTTTGTTGTACTAAAAATATATTAAAAAACAATATTAAATCAGTTCATGTAATGTTCACAATAATACCTTGGTATTATAGACAACATAACACTTCTCTCGAACTTAAAGACCAATAAGCAGACGTTAAATAAATAACTTGGCTCCCTTTGGAATTCACTTTGCAGATGTCGAGTGTCGATACTACACTTGCAAGTTACAAAGAATTAAATGTAGCGGGATCCGAACCCACTAACCTATATATTCAGGTTGGTCTGACTTAGAAAAAAAAATATTTATTTATATTTTTGCCATTGAAACACAAGCAAAGAAAGGCCGTGTAGTATTATTGTAAAGGAAAACGTAAAGTAGGTCGAGACTCAATCTGTCGTATAGCAGGTTGTAGGGATTATGCGAGACGAGACACTTGAAAACCAGAGCAAGAACTTTACACGACTGCAACAAAAGAGTATATACTCTTCTATTTTTCTGAAAACAAATCAAAAAATAGACATAAACATTTACAATGAATAAAAAATAATAAAAAAGAAGCCTATCGTGGAGTAGGGGTACAAGCGAGTTACTGTAAACCCGCAAGTTGCAGGTTGGATCCCCTCTCGAGAAAATTAAATATCTATTATTTTCATTTTACGCTTCGGTGTCGGTGGCAAATCGCAGCGTTATGTTCCGCAACTCAATGCCTTAAAATTTGGCGGAAAATGAGGGCTAGTGATGGTAAAAATGTTTAACGAAAATAAAAATGTTATATTTTTTTTATCTTCACGCTCCCGTATACAGCAGGGTAGGCAGAGGAAACCTGGGAACCTTAAGTTAAAACATCTTGCTCCCCACTTTCCACCTAATTCTGGAGGCATTGCTTGCTGAGTGGCGGAACTCAATGCCGCACTTTACCAGAGCGAAGAAGTGAAAATATTAAATTTTATATTTTCTTAATTCGCGTCTCCAAAACCTGTCGCGTTTGTTAGGACTAGTCCCATGCTTGCCTTACCACAACTGGCCTCAACAAAATTACACAAACTTCGTTAATTATTTAATAAACCAATTGTAGTCCGCCTTATTTATTTTGTTTACAAAATGGAAATTGTAACAGTTGTTACGAAAACGAATGGAGACCTTTCGTTTATTTTGTATTGAACAAAGTGAAACTTCTGTGTTCATTGAATTAGCCTTTAATTGAATATGCCATGTGGCACAGTTGTAAGGTGTGTGTTTATTCCAGCGATAGTTGTGGATTGTATTCTCAATCGGGATTGCTTATAGTGTAGAAATATTTGTTTAAATTTAAAAGTAAATTTAAAGATGTAATATATTCGTTATTAGATATATAAATAAACATTGTCAGGGCCCATCGTGGCGCAGGGGCATAAGAGAGCGACTGCAAACTCTACAGGTTGTAGGTTTGATGCTCAATGTAATATTTAATATTTTCATTTACACGCTCTGGTAACGATAACAAGTACAACATTGTGTTCCACAACTCAACAAGCAAAGCCTCCAGTGTTCGGTGGAAAATGGGAGTGAGTGGAAGTGTCTTAATGGGAACGGAGTATCTTAAAACTAGGTTCCCAGGTTCTCTCTGCTTCTCTTGCTATCTGTGGGATAGAGCGTAAAGTTATAATTATAAATGTTTATAGTTGATAATTTCTGAACTGCGATTCACTAGTCTACAGCGTTATGATGGCGTATAAAATTATAGGATAGGAACTGTACTAGAGTGAGTCAATAAAAAAGGTCGCACGAACTGTGAACGTTCCCTTAGGGACGATGGAGAGGAAACATAGAGAAACTAATGAATTTTTATGGTAAGGGCTCCACTTTAGTTGTTTTATGTTTATTGCATACATACTCGTGTGTGTATTGCTAACATCTGGTGTTCTGGAGGAATGAAGGGAAAAATAATTTATTATTTCGTTAGCTTAGGATATACATGTATAATGCGAAGCGAAGAAATGGAAGTAGATGTACTTCCATTTCTTCGCTCTAGTCTTAACACTACTTTTCTTTTGAAGTAGACAGTATATTTTCTGCCCTTCACCTTTAATTTTCAACTCAACATATCTTTAAACACACACGTTTCAACTCTTTTCATTTCCTTTAAAAACGAATACTTTAAAGTGTGAGCAATCTCTCAAGATCGCAGCTCTCGACGTAATGAAGTCGCTGTCTTCATTAGTGAGAGAGGCATGGACATGGGAAACACGACGACGCTTGTGCTTTTTAATTATTGCAACGTATAAATTGTGATTTATTTCTAGTTTTCGACTAAGATGTGTGTTTAATTTTTAGATAACCTAGTGTTAAGACACTCTGATATCAATCAAGATGAAAATTCTCGGGGCCATACGTGTAGAGTGGCGGACTAAAGGGAGGAAACGAAAATATGAAATATTCTACTCGCTCGAGTGAGAATCACACTCATACTCGTCGCATTTACAGCCAGACGTTTGTGCCCCAGCGCCACGACGACTGCCTTATTCCCGACTGCTAAGGAAGGGTTATGTTTCTCGCGCGTATCTAGTATGTATGTATGTAATATTATTTATTACCTCATATCTCCAGAACCGCTGAACGGATTTACATAATTGAGGTATCGTTAGATTTGTATTAGCAGCCCAAGTGTTCTTAGATAGATGACGTTAAAAAAAATCATGGCGACTATGGGACGCCATTGGATTTTAGTGAAAAAAAAATCGTTTCGAATACCACAATATGGGTATCAAATTCAAGAGCTCAATACGAGGATTTCAAAAAGGTATTTCATGATTATCGTTACTATAATGGATCCTAATAAAAAAGTGAAAAATAAAAAATAGTTATAAAATCAAAAACCCCCGACTGTATAAAACTAAAAAGAAAATAAACAAGCTTAATAGTTTATTAGGATTAACAGTCGGGACCTATAAGTAATTCTTCAATCAATAAAATATTTACCAAGAACTGCCCGCATAATTTAAAGAGATCCCGACAATATTTATATTTTACATTTTTCCCGAAAATATTTTTTTTATTTTCATGTATTATTTGTTTTCTAAAAGAATGGATGGCTCAGGCAAAATATCTAGACAAAAACAAAAAAAAGAGGTCATAAAAGCCTATAATGATTTTGGTTGGACATGTTTCCTTAACGCTATTACTTACATGCAACGCTAAATAAACATACAGATATCAATAATGATCAGTAGTGATACAAATGTCAGTAGAGTCAGTTCTATAAAAAGCTGCCATCGGAAGGTCACCGGTACTAGAGAAAGCTACCTTCTAAATGATTAACGTAACATCCTCGAAAAATGGACTATTCTATACAAACAATTCTTTAGATTAGCGCGTATATCTAACTAAACTCTCCAGTATAATAACGTTATTATAGATTGTCCATCACAAGAATAGAGACATTGCGCGTTGCATGGTGGAGACCAACGCTGTCTGTCAACAGTTTTCTTATCAAAGTGAAGATAGAGTACAATATAATAATTTCCACGAATGAGACTCAAATCTGAAAGTTAGAAATAGATAATATAGAAACGTAAGCAAGCGTCGCGATGGTGAATACGGAATACATGAATAAAAATTACTTTCAAATTTATTTGTAAAAACGCTAAATTTTAAATATTTAATGATAACATTATGGGTGCTGATATAAAACTTGAAATTTTTCATATTTTTCTTCGGTCAAAACTAAATTGTGTATAGTTAGATTTACATAAAAATGATATTTTAAAATAATCATTGAATAGAAATCTTGGAAATAACTAAAATGAATAAATCATTTTTTATAGATAAATTTAGAAGATATTTAAAAAAAAGTCACGATTTTTAGAACTAGTAATTTATTTACCACCGCATTTTATCTTGTTATTAGATCGAGAAAATGAAAACAGATAATTTCCCCGAAATAGAATCCAGAACTGTCGTCGTATATTAAGACGCTGTGCCGCTACGCCACGCCAGATTCATATATTTTGAAATAATTTAAAAACTATTTCGAGGGATTCCTGTTTAGGTACAGCAAATAATTATAAATATATGAAATAACAATAAAACGGCCAAGTGCGAGAAGAAATTTTGAAATTAATAATCTTGATATAGTGATAGATAGATAACAAAGTAATCCTATAAGGGCATCGTTCTTTATTTTGAGATACAGAACCCCAAAAAGAATCTCATCTTAGTATTAAGCATATTTGGTCATTGGACAAAAGTTGTCAAATTGTCGATCGAGGTTGGATCTAAAAATACCCGTAAAAGGCGGCTGAAGGGCTCTCTCTATGACGAGAACAATGCCGTCCTCATGTAGAAAACGCTTTGACATAACGACTTAACCGAGTAAACACGATATTGTGCGTTATATACATATACTTGAAAGCCATCGTGGCGCAGTAGCAAACTAGATTACTTGTAAACTAGATTAGTTGTGGATTTGATTTCTGAACGTGACAATGAGTCATTGTCTCGTTCAGATTGTTATTTATTATTATTTTTTATACCACTAAAATAACTAATAAAGCGGAAAACAGTGTAAAGCTGCGTGAAAAAATAAAAATCAAACTTTAAATATTCAATTATTCTTGATTGCCTTCACATCTTAAAAAAGAATTTGTAGACTTGTTTTCAATTAATCAAATGTTATAAAAATAATTTATAAATAAGGATGTTAATTTTAGTTAGTATTATAGATATGTTCAATTTCAATGAGTAATAAGTGTTTCCGTTTTCTATTTTTATTATTTTACTCTGCACTTCGTTGAACCACACACTGGCACACTTTTCTCTTATGGTACTTGGACTTATGGAGGAACTTGTTCACTCTCATAGCCCTAGCCGGTCTAGGTCTTAGTGGGTATTATATACTCGTATGCTCTATATCTGTCAGTATATGAGTCCTAAATAACACACCCGAGTACACACTTAGGCGTAAAAGTTTTTGCTTAAAATAAATAAAGTATAGGCAGAGCGAACCTCGGGTTATGATACTCGATTTCCCTTTCACGTGCAATTTTCGAAGCATTACATGTTCAATGGTAGTACTCATCGACGCATTCAATCTGTGAGAAATACCGTTGTTAGGAATATTTATTTTCTCCAGGACGACTAAAATCTAAAATCATTACGTTCGGGTCAGTAGGAACTGAGATTAAAATTTTGTTGAATGCTTTTATTAGTAGAAAATGTTAACAATTTAATATTACTAAATACAAAAGTTTTACTTTTTTAGTTTCACGCTTTATCCCGCATAAGGTAGACAGAGAGTATCTAGTGTTATGACACTCCATTCCCCACCTTACACCAAATTTTTCAGATACCGTGTTTTAAGCGGTAGAGTTCAAAGTCGCGTTTTTTTCTTGTTACCAGAACGAGGAATTAAATTTGTATATTTTTTTCATTAATAGAATGGGAATAGAATCTATATCCTAAAATTTTAATAAGAAACAAAATCACGAAAAAAAGTTAGTATAAAGTATTATTAAGTAAAAGTTGTTTACCGGCGTCTATGTTTAACCTGACTGGTAAATTAGTTTAATAATATTTATTATTCCATCAGCCGTTTGATGTAATTGTTGTAATGATAGGAAAAAAACAAAGTTGTTAATATTAACTTAGTACACCCGCGACCACGGTCGTACTGCAAGTATACTATTTGAAATATTTAAATTTATATCCTTTTGTGTAATATAGTGTTAGATATGGACACATTGTAAAATTTTATTAGTGACATTCATAGTGTTTCAGATAAAAAAAACAAAGTGATTGGTCACTCTTCTCGCTGCTTCTGCAAGGTAACATTTAATTCTAAAATCTTGCATCATTAAAATATTTTTCAGAGAGACTTCGGATTTTTATATGAAATTGTTACTAACGTAAAAAGATCTTGCCGTCAAATTTTTTTTGAAGAAAATTTTCTTTCTTACACTACACTTGCATTGCATGAAACTTAGATTTTTTTAACACGAATATCTCAGGGTAAACAGAGGGAACATTTGATCCTAGTGTTAAGACACTTTTCTTGATTCCTGACAGACTATAAAATATTTCATTTTTTCGAATGGGAATCGAACCCACACGGGAAAAAGTCAAGGCCCAAAAATTTATCGTGGTGTAATTTCATTTTTTTTTAGGTTACTAAATTACTAAATTCAAATTCAAATTCAAATAATTTTATTCAAAATAAGAAGTTACATGCTTCATTTTTTGAACGTCAAATAATTTACCACAAGTTCACTAAAGTTAATGCCTCAGACCTGAGAAGAACCGGCGCAAGAAACTCAGCGGGACCTATTTTTTTTAAATAAATTTATACAAATACATATTTAAATATCTGTGACAATGATACCTTTGAAACAGACTGGAGCGAGCATTTCATTCTCAAGGCGTGTTATCATTTACAAAATCATTAATTTGGTACACACAAACCTACCTTACCTACGTACCTTTAACACACAAACGTCTTTTCACAATTTTTTTAAATTGTGATATAGAAAATTCTCTGACGTTTTCTGGGATCCTATTGTAAAAGCGTACACATTGTCCCATAAAAGAATTACGAATTCGATGCAACCGAGTTACAGGTGCACCAAGATTATGCCTATTTCTAGTGTTAATATTATGAGAATCACCAATTTTGGTAAAATTATTAATGTTTTTCTTAACATACATAACATTTTCAAAAATATATTGAGATGCAACTGTCAATATATTAATTTCTTTAAACTTCTGCCTTAAGGAGTCTTTAGGGCCTAAGTTATAGATTGCACGAATAGCTCGCTTCTGCAGGGCAAATATCAGTTGAATACCGGCTGCATTACCCCAAAGTAAAATCCCATAGGATATAATACTATGGAAGTAACTGAAGTAAACAAGTCGAGCCGTTTCTACGTCAGTTAGTGATCTAATTTGACCGCGAAAGCTGCAGAGCTAAGTCTATTCGCCAATCCATCAATATGGGGTCCCCACTGTAATTTGGAGTATATGATGATACCGAGAAATACCGTAGAATCGACAGGATCTACGGGTTCACCATTCAAGAGTACATCGGCTTTAACAACTTTCGTGTTAGGTGTTCTAAAAATAATACATTTGGTTTTTTTACTATTCAATAGTAAGTTATTAACACTAAACCAAAGTACTACTTTCGAGAGAGCATTGTTTACATCGTCATATACGATTTGTCTTTTTATTTTGAAAATCAATGAGGTGTCATCAGCAAACAATATTATCTCATGGTTCTTTTCAACTAGATACGGTAAATCAATTATATATATTAAAAAGAGAAAAGGACCAAGAATAGACCCTTGTGGGACCCCCATGCTGATTACCGAACCAGAAGATTTCTTGCCATTCACATCAATCCTCTGAACTCTGTCAGCTAAGTAAGAGGTCAGAAGATTGAGTGCACGTCCTCTTATGCCGTAGTAGTGTAGCTTCATGACCAACGTTGAATGCTGTATACAATCAAAGGCTTTGGACAAATCACAAAACATGCCAAGAGCATCCTGCGATCCCTCCCAAGCCTCATATATATTCTTTATAAGGCCTATACCAGCATCTGTAGTTGAACGACCTTTAGTAAAACCATACTGTTTATGGTGCATGAGATTGTGTGAATCAAAATGCACTAATATTTGATTTAGAATATTTTTTTCAAAAATCTTACTGAACGAGGGTAGTATAGAAACAGGTCGAAAATTATTAGAATTAGATGTACTACCCGATTTAAATATAGGTATGATTTTACTAAATTTCATTAGGTCAGGAAACACACCATACTCTATACAATTATTATATATAGTTGCGAGGTGAGGAGCAACAGCGTCTATTATATGACTAATCAATTTTACAGAAATACTCCATAGATCCGACGTTTTCTTAGTATCTAGGGACTTAAATGTCTTAATTATGTCTCTTGAATTGACTGGCTCAAATTTAAAGTCTACATTACATTTGTGTACGCTCTCCTTAAGTAATAATTCAGCGACGGTTGTGGAGGATATAGGTTTATCGGTTGTTGAGACTGGAATTTCAGCAAAGAATTTTTCAAACACACATGCAACTTCTTGATCTGAGCTGGTTAAACCATTGTCAATTTTTAATTTAAATTCAAAGTTATGATTCTTGGCTTTTCACTATAGTTAGATATATGTTTTCTCACTATAAAGTAAATACTTCATACCTTACATATCGTCAGCAACTACGTCAAAATAGTCCTATAAAATAGCACGTTGATAAAAAAAAAAAAAAATCAGCTTCACGCTGTATCCCGCACACAGCAGGGTATGCATAGGGAACCTAGAGTTAAGACACTCCGTTCCCCACTTTCTGCCGAATTCTAGAGGTACTGCGTGTTCAGTGCCAGAACGCAACGCCGCGTTCAGCCTCGCGAAAAAATGGAAATATACATTTAAGTAAATATTTCATCTCCTCGAGTGGGCATCGAACCCACAACCAGTCGGGTTTAATCACGCTTCGTGCCGCTGCGCTACGACTGGCCTCATATCTGGACAACAAATTTATTCATACATTTCATAACGACTGGTCGGTGCGCCGTTACCTGTAACAAATGAAAGTATGGATAGATTAACATTCGGTATTCATTTCATTTCGATCTGCGTAATAATTATATTAAAGCCGTAGTGGCGTAGCGGTGTTACACGATGGTTGTAGATTCGATCTATTTTTAAGGGAACTAATTATTTTTTTAATTTCCCTGCTTCGGCAAGACCAAGCTCGGCGTGGATTCTGGTGATCAATACGTAAATCCTTTAAAAAAAATCTTATTTATACTTACAAAAACTTATGAACGTGGACATTATGTTATAAATTTCGAATAGGATCGGATTTTTAAAAATAAATCGTCTATATATTATTTTAGTTTCATGCTGTATCCTGCTTATGGCAATATAAGCAGAACCTAGTATTAAGACACTCTGTGCCCTATTTCCGCTGACTTTTTTGATATTGCATGTTGAGTGTTAGAACCTAACGACAAGCTAGTTGTGGAATTACCTCGAGTGAGAATCAAATCAACAACCGTCGCGTTTACAATCATAGTCTGTGCCAACGACGGCCTCATAAAAAAAGATGGTTTCTAAAAAATATAGATTTTTATATATAAACGATGAAATGCCTTTGCTTACAAACATCGTTCATACGAGGGCGTAAAGTAGTCACGTTGTCTCATTAAGGAGATGGTATTGCGAATAAAAACTGAGGCTTTAAATATTCACAGGTCTTATATTATATACATATTTCTTTGATAATGGAGGAAAGTAATGTATAAGTATGTATGTTTCATATTGGAGATGAGTGGCGCAGTGGAGCGACGTACTCGAATCACTTCACTATTACTATTAGTGTAATAGATTTCAAAACGAAAATTCAAATGAATTACTAAGAACTACGCATTAAATAATAAAGAGGCTCCAACACAATCGTGCACCAAACATCGCTGCAAGAACAATATCGTCGTTCGAATATCTCGCGCTTAGAACGGAAATCTCAAAGGAATGTCTTTTGTTCGCGAACAATGCTCCGTGTGCTTCAATTTTATCAGTAAGTGGTGAATTTATCTGAAACTACCTACCGTCTACGATTACTCCTAACTTGAAGATATTTAATTTATATATTTGTGAAATACGCTTCTGATTTTTTATTATAATTAGTAAATATATCATAATATACTTATTTAGAAAATGTTTATTGTTTTTACGTTGCGGAACTCGAACCCTCGCCTCCTGCAAATCAACCAGGCGCTCTGACCACAAAGCCATACGATAACGGAACGTATGGCTAAGCCTAAGGGTATAGGAGTATTTTTCAGGAACTGCGCTGCGATCAGAGTTACTGCAGGTACTTACAATGTGACATATTGAACTTTAAGTCCTATTTGGCTATAGAGGCGAAGTTGTGGACAATATAAAAGCTATAGAAAATGAGCTATAGGATATATATTAACACTAGAAATAGGCATAATCTTGGTGCACCTGTAACTCGGTTGCATCGAATACGTAATTCTTTTATGGGACAATGTGTACGCTTTTACAATAGGATCCCAGAAAACGTCAGAGAATTTTCTATATCACGATTTTAAAAAATTGTGAAAAGACGTTTGTGTGTTAAAGGTTATTACCAAATTAATGATTTTGTAAATGATAACACGCCTTGGGAATGAAATGCTCGCTCCAGTCTGTTTCAAGGGTATCATTGTCAGAGATAATTAAATATGTATTTGTTTAAAATTCATTTTTAAAATATAAGTCCCGCTGAGTTTCTAGCGCCGGTTCTTCTCAGGTCTGATACATTAACTTTAGTGAACTGGTGGTAAATTATTTGACGTTCAAAAAATGAGGCATGTAACTTCTTATTTTGAATAAAATTATTTGAATTTGAATTTATGACATTAAAAAAGAGGAAAACGAGTGGCAAACTTGCAAAAAAGAGTTGACTTAGGTCCTTTTATTCTCTAAGTCTTTATATCAAGTTATCTGCTACTCCGCGCAGGTGTAATTAGCGCGGCACCAAACGCCTTAATAGCGACAAACAAAAGGTTGCCACATTAGAATTACCAACGTTATATCATTTAACTCTTAAATAAGAGGTTCACATTTATTTATGTTTTAAACACATTTGGTTCTCATAATTAATTCTTTGGTTTTCCTCATTATAAGTATAATTATGTTGTATGTAGAGTGTATGTAGAGTTCTTCTATATGTGTGTATGAAGTCTGGTTTTTTTTAAAAGGCTGGACCGATTTGGAGGATTTTTACGGGTATATTTATTAATGGTTGATTTATCAATATAATTGCACCTGATCGATGTCGCTTCAGTCCCTGTTTACTATAGAACCACAAAAAAAATAATGTAATAAGTACATTTTGATGTACAACTCGAAAAGTTGGCCTCTTTTTAAAATTTTACAAATTAACCTTTATTTTCAGCTAGACACATATCAAATAATTAAGATTGAATTAAATATGAACATTTATATTATGTTGGTTCATTAAAAAAATGTTTTTTAAAATGTAAGATATAAAAAACAGCAATTAAACATTCATAAACATCTCAAAATATTCTCTTAATATAATAATAATATGATCGTCAGCAGGTAATTATTCCGTAAAATCATAGAAGCTCCTTTAGTTAAACCGAAACGAGCTTCTAAACGCTTTTCAAAGGTAAATTACTATGGAAACTTCAGTTACGCGAGATAGTCGCCAGCTGTAATGCTACAAAAAGTTTCGAAATTAATTATATATATTCTTAGAGAAGTTGGGATCACTTAATTTTCTCTTTTCTCTCAACATATCACCATATCGTATTCTGCATATAGCAGGGTACGCATAGGTAACCTGAGAGCCTGATATTAAGACACTCCATTCTCCACTTACTTATTAAATATTTTACTCTCCCGAGTGGCAATCGAATCCACAACCGTTGCGTGTACAGTCGCACACTTGGGCCTCTGATCCACGACGACTTAAATAACTCTTGACTTATATGCATATAATTCTTTTTATAATGCAGAATATCTGTGATATTCTAATCATAAAATAAATCTTGTACATTTTCTACTTTAATTTAAATTTGAATTATAACTTAAATTTCGTAAGAAAAAGTATTTTAATCAAGAATAATGGAAAAAAAATCTCATTTCAATTTTCAAGTATAAAGTTTCAACGATTTTTCAATGTAGATTTTTTTTTTAAATTAGCAATATTTAATTAAATGTTGTTGGGATAAATGAAAAACTATCAAATATAGTAATGACTAATGTATTTATTAAAAAATCCTACTTTCCTTAGTTACATATCGGGCCCTAGAGGAGGTGTTTTTAAAATCTTTATTTAAACCGACCAGTAGTTTTGTTTAGAACAGAATCAATAAAATACACTACGCTTTCTCTATGCTAGCTTAAAATAACCAATTTTTACTTAGTAAAAATTAGGGCTTAGGGCTTGTATACATAAACAAATAAAAAATATTTGTAAAAACAAAAACCCCGACTGCATCAAACTAAAAAGAAAATATACAAGCCCAATAGTTTATTAGGATTAACAGTCGGGACCTCTTTAAGTTATGCGGTGTTCCTGGTAAAGATTTCTTTGATTGAAGAATTACTTATAGGTCCCGACTGTTAATCCTAATAAACTATTGGGCTTGTATATTTTCTTTTTAGTTTGATGGAGTCGGGGTTTTTGTTTTTACAAATATTTTTTATTTTTCATTTTTTTTGTTAGAATTTATAATGATAATGATAATCATGATATACCATTTTGAAATCCTGAAATTAAGCTCTTGAATTTGATACCCATATTGTAGTATTCGAAATTAATTTTTTTTTTATCACTAAGTCCAATGGCGTACCACATCCACCATGATTATTTTTTATTAACGTCACCTATCTAAGAACACTTGGGCCGCTAATACAAATCTAACGATACCTCAAATGTGTAAATTCGTTCAGCGGTTCTGGAGATACGAGGTAATAAAGAATATTACATACATACAAGATACGCGCGAAAAACATAACCCTTCCTTAGCAGTCGGGAAAAATACTAAATAAAGAAAAAAAACAACGTCACGCTTTTCCCCCTACACTAAGACTAAATTATTTAAATCTTTTAAAAATTCTGATTTTGGCATTCATTTTTAAAAACTTTTTCTTAAATAAATTAATCTGCAATCGACTTATACTGAGATCAAAAGAGATTTTGTTCGGAATTTCAAATTTATACGATATCTTGTGTGTGTATGGTAATTTATACGCCACAAAGCTTTGAGACTCATACAGGTATGCTGTCCTTGAAGACTACTTAGATAATCGTTATAGTTTTTTTGAAGATATATTTAACATTTTTAAAGTGTTGTTCCTCAGAGAGACCAGAACCTAGTGTCAAAACACTCCTTTCTACACTTCCTGTCCGAATTCGAAACCTTGCATGACATACGAGTATGACGTGTATAAGTGGTATACCTCACAGCCGTACTTACAATTCATCTTCTCAAGTGGAAATAGAACTGACGACTATCGTTTTTCTCCGTCTCAATATTAAATAACTATAACCGTGGAATTATAAATAACAGTTTTTTGTCTACTGCGCTATAACGGTCAGAAATGTAAAATAAATAAAATGTAATACTCAAGACTCTTAGAGCCCTCCTCAGCACAAACATTAAAGCTTACTAAAGCGTTAGATCGAGAAATGAAGATCTTTTCGAGACAAAGATTAAACGATAAAGCTTAAATACCGTCATAATATTTTTTTACTGTCGGTATATATTTTTTATATATTATTATATAATATAATATAATTTATTTGAAACGATTAAACTAATGATTTGATTTTTTTTTAATATAATTTATAAAACATTGCTATCCACCATTTAAATTAACGATGACATAGATACATTTCATTGCCTTCAGAACTAAAGACGTAATCCAAAGTTTAGCTCAATCTGACACTGGGAAGTGCGTATATAATAATTGAGTTTGCAAGATTCCACATACACTTCCATATACTCTCTACCACGATACACGGCCGTACTACTACACGTACCAGTAGTAACTGGTCATAGAATGTTGACTTTTGCTGTATAGGTTAGAGAGCGTAGGATGGCACTAAGCAGAGGATTTCGCTAAATTCCTACGGGAACGGTAAACAAAGGAATTTTCCATTGAATTGATGTAAACGCAAACTGGCGTCAACAACTAATATTAATTTATACTAATATTAGAGTCTGTTTCGTTAACCGCGCTGATCTCAGGAACTACAGTATAGGATAGTCCATTCATTAGTTTAATCGTTTCAAAGCAACCCTACTAACCTGCAGTCGGAATTTAAATAACTCTGACTGCAGCTACAGTGGAGTTTGGGGCTGTAACTTAAATTAGACAACTTGAGAGAAACCGCAGTAAGAGCTAGTATAGTATGAAACTAATTAAATTGCCCTCCAATCAGTTTAATAAGTCAAATGTCACGCTCGAAGTTGTCTGTACTTTGCGGTCCCGTATGAAACTTTTGCCATATACTTTGGAGTACAGTGATTTCAGTTCAAACTTAATAGAATTTAAGTGAAAATACTATACAAATAGACTCTAAGACGACTGTCAGCTCTATAGCTGGGTTAAATGAAATATTCAATATTTTCATTCCCTCGCTCTGGTAGCGAGGCAAAGCGTGGCGTTGAACTCCGCCACTCAACATGCAATGCTTTAAGAGTTGCGGTGCGGTACTAAAATGTCTTAATGGATAGCGGAGTGTCATAAGACTAGATACATTCTGGCTATCTGCTTTGTGTAGGCTACTGTGTAAAGCACTGAAATAAAAAAAAATAATTCATTTTAACAGTATTAAATTGTACCAACCTTTATCAAAAGTATTTAGATAAGTATAATTGTAGAGTTATAAAAGGAAAAATACCTGAGCCTTGTAGAGATTACAGTACTTTAAACTTTCGTAACCGTTATTCGAGAGACGTAATAGTTAAAGTTTAATTAAAAGCCTCCTTGTTTAATACGACATTTTATTTATTTTATTTGTAGTTGTAGTTAGTAGTAGTACAAGGTACTTGTAGTTAGTACAAGGAACTGTAGCTATCGGTTTATATAAAAAGGTAAATAAATACTATGATAACTTCCATACAATATATATACAGCATAGTCCACGACAATACATCCGGTGCGGCCTCTAGAGGGAACGAGCTTTCTGATAAACACATTCGAGACCGAACGTGGCGCATGGGCACGAGCGTGCAACTGTTAACGCGACAGGTTGCGGGTTCGATTCAGATTTGCAGAAAAAAAAATCCCTAGCTCTTGTAACAGGGCACAGCGCGACGTTGAAGCTTAAGTTTACTCGAATTTACCACGGACGACGAATAAAGCCAACTTAACAAAATTCCGGGCGACGATTAATGAAATATAAAAATGATTTATTTAAGTAATTTTTTTTTCGAGAGCGAATCGAACCCACAACCATTGTCATTATAGGGGCACCCTTGTGCATCTCTGCGCGTCTACGATGTTCAAATAACTAGTGCGGAGCAAAACAACTTTATTATGAGACCATTACGTTCAACTTCTGAACAAACTTCGCATCTAACTAAACGTGTCGTCATCATAATGTAGATAAAAGCGAATGCATTGCCATAATTAAAATTCTTGGAAAAGAGATATGAGTAAATACAAAACACTAAATTGAAATGAAATACTAATAAACTAGATTGAAATCGTTGCGGCAATTCGAAAGAGTTTATACGCGATGGTCGTGGATTTTATTCCTGTTTAGGGGAAACTGTATTTATGACTTTTTACACGGTATCTCGCATAGTTAAGCGTAAGTAGACTCTCAGTTCTTCGTTTTCCGTCCGAATTAAAGGCATTATATGTTATGAAGCAATCTATCATATTGATTTATATATTCATTATAATTACAGTATAAGACATTTAGTTGACCACTTTTTACCCAACTTTAAGACATTGCGTGTTGAATGGCGAAAACCAACGCCACACATTTTCTTACCAGGGCAAGGAAATAAAAATAATTAATTCCTCAAGTAGGAATCGAACTGACAACAATAGCGTTACCAGCTAGAGGTTGTATGTTTAACCTTCAACACCACGTTCGAGGTCGAGACAGAACCCACGCGTTAAGTACGTCTTTTATCTACGTGGGTATAAAAAAATACGAGATATATATGAAAATTTTCGGAAAAAAATTAAATAACGCATGTTTGAACAAACTTCTGCGCTTGAAACAGAGGAAAGCTAATACTCTTCAGCCAGTGAATCTGATGAGGAAATAATACCAGTTACCAGCACCAGTTGTTACAGTATATAATTAAAATTGTTATATGTTCGTGCTGTATCTCGCACACTGTATGGTAGGCAAAGGGGACCTTCTGTTAAGACACTCCGATATTCATTTTCCGCCAAATTCTAGAAGCATTGCATGTTGAGTGACGGGACTCAGCGCCGCGCTGTGCCTCGACACCAGAGCGAAGGAATGACATATATAAAAAGTTTCTTTTCCTCGGATGAGACTCCACATAAGCTGTCGCGTACACAGTCAAACGCTTGTGCCTCTGCGCCACGACCGGCCTCTTTATTTTATATAAAACAGCATAACAACAGAACATAATAATTCTATTTACATAATACAGACAAAGCATATTCAAATTTAAACGAATGCTCTTAATTATTCACACCATTACCTTACCGTTCAGTTCGGGGATTACCGCCGTCACACGTGTACGATACACTATGGAAGTGATATTATATATTAGTAAAGTTTTTTGTATATTAGTAATATACAGTTGCGAAAAATAACGTAAAATGTCGTAAGAATTTAGAGGAAGGAATCCATTCGAACTGCCCAAATGGCTGAGCATTGTCGGTAGAAAGCAGAAGCGTTTTATATATAATTTTGGGAACCAGATTAGCAAATATTACACATGAAACTTTCTCAAGAGTCACGATCTTACTTTGCATTAATTAAAATAATCTATCAATCCATACAAGAGTAACTTATCCATAGATTATCTCTATATATTTTCCGTTAGATATATGTTCTGTGAACCCACCAACCTATCAAAAGGGTTGGGATTGAGTTTCAAAAATTTGTCAACGAAACCCTAATAGTTACTGAGTTTTTGTCATCCGTTTGTCCGCCCTTCCATCAAACTGTCAGAAGTCCAATATCTCTCAGGTGAACTATCAATATTCTCATATATTAGTATACTAAATCATTTATGATGATTACACTCTTGTAGTGTAATTTGTTTAATTTTACGCGTGGTCGGGGGTTGTAATTTGCCATCTCGTAGATAGGAACTAGACAGAGAGAAATTTATTTTTAGCTTCACTCTTTACCTTTCTTATAGATATCATATCATAAAATATAGAGAGGTTAACAACGCACTTCGTCTTGTTATCTTAGAAAATGAAAATATTTCATTCTCCTTAGAGAGAATGGAACCTACAGACGTCGCGTTTACTGTGCCGCTGCGCCACGACGGCCTTTATAGAATGCATGGTATGTACTTATATACTGAAACCTGCTTTTAAACTAGTTTACCAGAGTATAGCGTTTTAGGCAAAGACGCTGTTAAGCATCGTCGTCGCTAGCAAATTCCTTTGTAAACGATATCTTGTCTACACTATGTGGGACATTCGGTTACACTACTTGCTATGTACTTTAATATAGCTTTCTTAAACGTATTACAGATTTAATATAATTTGTTGGAAAAATTCAATTAATAAAATATGAAATAATTTAATTTTCAAATTTTGAAGTGAAAGAATTTTGCAATAGATTTATCATTTTTCATTAAACACTAAAATTATTTACGTATCGAATGCCAATCTTCGCACTTTATCTAACCAGACTTGAAATTAACGTATTTTAAATACCTATACATTGAAATAGGCAGGGCAAGATCTTAGTTTACTTTCGAGAGGGCAATATCAATAATACCGGAGGAAGGTCACTCAAAAAGCCCAAAGAACCGGAGGGCATGTATAAAGAGGGTTTATGCAGACGAGGCATAAGGTAAATGCAAAAACCGTAATGTGAAGCTAAAATAAAACTGCGAATCGAACCTTCATACGTCGCGCTTATACTCATATACTGCCCCACTATACGTCGGTGGTGTCGTAGTATTATTTAGTAATAACAAAGCTTATCCCGACACAGCTTTCACATAATCTCTAAAATTATATTTATTACAATACAAGTTATAATAAATGCACAACACGTGTCGTTGTTCGTGAAGGGATGAAGTACGAAGCCGGGCTCTAGTAGATGTCAGATTATCTGCGGGGTATAAGGCCGGTTATTTTCATTATATTTTATTTTGTCTTTGACACATTTTTTTTATTCTTGGTCTAGAATAGGTTTTGTAGAGAAAGTTGTAAGTTTGTAGGTATTGAATACTCTTCTCGAATGAAGCAGTCAGATTTCAAATGTGTAATATTAGTAGTGTGGACTAAGAGGGGATTTATATATTTTTTTTACGAAAACGAAAAAAAAACGAGATAGCTCATGTTACGTCCAAACCTCCACGCAAATCCAATTACGAGCTATGATTTAAATTAAATATAGTTGCAACTATGTTTTGCTGATCAAACCATTTTAAAAGAGTACTTTAAATTGTCCTTAAATATAGAAAAATAAATGTCATATATAAAATTTAAGGATACATAAAAAAATGTTAGGATACAACTCCATCACATATGTATGTATGTATGTATGTATGGTAAGTAAATAAGTATACAATATAATATGATGTAATGGGTAATAGCGACGCGCTGGTTCCCCTTTATGTGCAACATTCAGAGCTATCTCAATGACTCGGATGCTGTGACGAGGTCGTTAGTGGTGGCGGCGGGACACATGAGGAAATATTACTAATTAAAAGTATATTACAAGTTTTGGGGACGTCATGGCGAGTGACTGTAAATGAGAGTATTGTGAGTTCCATTCCCATTCAGGGGAATGAATTATTTAAATACATTCTTTATATAACATATCTAATTTTAAATTTAAGTGTATTGAAGGAATGTAAAAATTTTCTGTACAAATTCTCCTACATAAGATGCAATAGAAGCTAGTAATGTTAGTAGTATGTCTAAGAAATGGGTAACGTGTAACATTGAATATATGAATATTTTACACGAACCGCTAAAGCTATACATATTATATTCTATTAGTAAAAAATATTAGAACACTTTAATTTACACAAAAAGCTTTGTGCCTTATGAAGCAATGACACAACCTACAGCGGAGAGTGAAAACGGAGTGTCTTCCGTTTTTACTCTCCGTATATATTCGTAAAATTGCATACTAAATGGCAGAATTCAAAGTCCCTATTTCTACTGCAACAGCGGAAAAATTCAGATGGCCTCAATGGTCCATATTTGGTTAAATTAAATAAATTAAAGCTTCACATTCATGTAGGCCAAGCCACATTTTCCTATTACTTTTGCGGAATGGAACTTCATTAAATAAATTATACAAGCAAATGGCTTCATACTATATTTTGTACGTAGCAGGCAGACAGAGGAACTTGGCCTTAACACACTTCTTATCCAACTTTCCTTTCATTTTTCGAGTTTTGATGACAGTGGAAGAGGCTAAAGAGGTATGTAGAGACCGTAGCGTTTGGCGCTCCGTTCTTTCTGACTACCCCGCTAGTGATAAAGCGTGGAGCTAGTATAGAATAGTATATATGTATAACTTAAAGGGAATCAAACTCATAACCCACGCGGCCCCAGTCAGACGATGTGCCAAGTTATGTTTTTAAATATTACCAGTCATGTTTTTAAATATTTTTTTAATGTTTAATTTGATATATCACGTGCTCGTCCTATTAAATCTGGCTCAAGTAGTGGCTCAAGTACTCGATAGTCCGTACACGAAGAAATTCGATGTGATTCTTTTATGATAGCAATAAAATAAAAAGCGGAACCATCGTAAAAAATGGGACCGAAACATTTCATAGCGCCTATAAAACATTTATAAAAGCTGTTATGTGAAAAATAAAGCAAGCAATTTTTTTAAATCGTTTTTTTACTTTAAGTGTTTGATTAACCGGTTAAGTTCCAATTTATGTGTATATATTTAAATAGGCAAGTAATTAAGCTATAATTGCGATAGGTTGCAGGTTCGATGTCCACTAGTTATAATACAATAATAATCTATACCTCTATAGTTATCTTTCTATATATACCTCATTATCCAACTCACGTCCACAAAGTGAGATCACATGTGTGGAAGTGAAATATGGGTGAAAATTCTCATATGATTAGTCTCTACAATTGTTTATATGTATGCTACAGCCATATGGAAAAACAGAAATGTATTGAATTATAATTTTGTGTATGGTTAGTTTATTAAATAAATAAGTCGTTTAAGCGGGCGAAGTTGCGAGCGTTATGCTAGTATATATGTAAATGTCGATATGTATATAAAAGATAAAAGATAATGTCTTGTATACAAATATATTTTCTACTAATGAAAATGTATAAAATGTTATTTAAAAACTGTCGAAGCCAAGTCTCATGGGTAGCTCTCTCATAAACCAAAGTAAATATTAATATTTCATTATAGAGATTGTAGCTTAAAACTGTTTTATAGGACTCTTTTTAATAAAAGCTAGTATGTTTGAGTTTGTCTTAGTCTTATAATATATGGAAACCTTATAGCTTCACTGTGTTGTCAAAATTGCGTAGATGTATTAAGTTGAAATTAATAATAAATACAGCCTCTTAAAGCATAACAAAATTAAGCTTCTAAATCAACGCAATCAAAAGATACGAGAGTTTATGGAACATTTTACTGTATTTTGTAAGTAATTGACCGCATAATCAAAATATAGGCTCTCTGGCGTAGACCTACAGTTGTGAAAGATAAGAGCTAAAAATTTAGAATATAGATAAAGGAAAAAATATAGGAAATGGAGATAGTTATATCATATACAAAAAATACAACTATAATATAATATTTAAAGCACAATGAGTGCATATGCCCACAAACTTAAGTTTGTCTTAACTTTTGTAAGTTTAAAAGTAGCGGTTCCTTCGCCTTTAAGCACGTACCACCTTCAGAATTTGGCGAAAAGTGGGGAATATAAGTGTCTTAATGAGGACGGTGAGACTTAACACTAGGTTCCCAGGTTCCCTCATCTTACCCTGCTATGCGATATATAGCATGAATCTAAATAAATCAGATAATTACATTATTGAACCACATCCTACAATATAACTATCAAGTAAATACACAGGACGTATTGCTCCTATAAATCCACAGTTTGGACACTTGCCAGCGCCGCAGCTGCACCGAGATGCATCGATGTGGAAGGATTTAATTTTAAAAGTGAACGTATCAATATTGCATCAGTATTCTTATGTGACCTGGATTTGATTATGCTTTTTAGCTCCACGCTGTAACCAGCTTATAGCAAGGTAAGGCAGAGGGAACGTTTGAACACTTTCCTAATTCAGTATGCATTGTGTGTTAAATCCAAAATTCATTTGTTTGAATGTAAAGTCGGTATACAGACGACTATCTTAAATGACGTCATAAAAAATATTGATGTCATAAAAAGTTAAGTTAAGCATATGTTTCATGAATTATATTTAATTGTTATCTGTCAATTATTATTATTTTGTATAATGCAAAGAAGGAGATAATAGATTTTTTTTTTTTTGATATTTTTTTTAGCTTCACGCGCTTGTGCTTATTAGAATAATTGAATAACGTTATTTAGCTACCGAGAAATTTGTGGACAAAACATACACACATACACTTGTGAAATTAGTCCACATGCTTCGTAACCTAAATAGATCATCATATTCAAAAATTAACTAATTCCAACAATATCATATACCTATGACATATATGAGTTAGAAATATCATAGGTATATGATAAGATAAGTAGGAAAAAGGAGGGTGTCCTTTTTGGAAGTCGGTTAAACACAAGAGCTTTATATTTCTCTCATAAAAGATTCATTCATAATGAAAAGCATTTGAAAAGAAAAGTTTTCAACTAAAAGAAGCTAAGAAAAAGGCATCGGGGAGTATAAAACACAATAAGCTCTTTACAAAAGTCAAATAAATCTTGAAAACGTCAAAAGTTCTGATTCGGTAGCAAATACGAATATTACATATTTTGATGATCCATTAAATGTTGAGCTTCGACATTTTGTTTTAGTGTTCTTTTTGAAAACTTGTATTATTTGCAGAAAATAAAAAAAAGCGTCATAATGTCCCAAATATATCAGGATAGGCAAAAGGAATCTAGTTGTAGGACACTCTGTTCTCTATCTTTTTGTAGCTTCACTTTGTATCCCTCTCTCTCTCTACTTCTGAACTTTTTTATGGCTTTAGCTATAAAAATAATTTCTTCTATTGTCCGTTAGATAATTGTGAATTCAATTAACCTTTAGGAGAATATTAAATATTTTTTTAGTCCTTATGTCTGATTAAACCAAATGCAGTATTAATATACGTCAGCCAACGCCCAATACCGCTAAATAAGGAACTAATAAAAAAAGGTGTTTATCAAAACTCACTGGGAAGTGGGTATGAAAGAGTTCCCTACATTGCCAGGTTCCCTCTGCCTACCCGATAAAAACTAATATTTTTAAATAGGCACATTTCAATGAAATTGAAACAACAAAAGTTTTATCTTTTTCGTTTGATGCAAAAGTTGAAGTGGAAAGTTGTTACTTGCATTCTACAAAGTTAGACTCCATACAACTGTAAGTAACGTCGTGTTCTGTTAAACTGGTTTGTGGAAAAAAACCGTAAACATATTGCTGCTGACTTATATTAATTTAAAATAATATGCTGCTGCATACTGACATTAGAAAAAAAATTAGGAAATATATCATGGGGCAGTGGCCCGTGTGCCGCTGCAAATTAGATGATTGTAGGTTTGATTCCCACTTAGAGTGTCAATGTCTCTTCTTGGATGGTTATCAAGAGCTTCAAATACTGTTGCAACTTTTTTAATACAGTCCAAAAATGTATGAAAAAACTGGCCAGACGAGGAAAAAAGAGTAGAATAAATAGAATTTAAAAAATATTCGTTTGGGAGAAACTTTTTTTGTCGAAATTGTTAAAATAACTCTGATATTACGTGTTGAATTGCTAAACCCGACGTCGGGTTGATCTAGCTACGAGTAGGTACTCTGAGGAAACGCAAAATATTTGGAATATAAACATTCTCTCGAATGAAATATAAACCACCGTGTGTTTACTTACTTACTATATATTGAATAAAACATCTCAACCTTAACTGTAGAAAATGTATGATAAATATTTTTTTTATCTTAAATTATCTACTAGATATTAGCTAACTATCAACTGCTCCGATATTGGGCGAAAAGTGGGGAACGAAAGTGTCTTAATGTGAACGGACTGTCTTACTTAATTGGTTCCCAGGTTCCCTCTGCCCACCCTCCTACGTGAGTGAACGCTGATGCAGCTAAAAAATATATAGTACCAATAGCTTTCAGCAGTGACTTCGCCCCGTAGTGAAATGAAAATGACTAAGACCTGCGTATTACACATAACACAGTCTAAGTGCCCGAAGTATTGTTGACCGCAGGTGCAGTGGTTTTTATAACTCTCTCTAATCCATAGATTATCTAAAACAAATATATTTCTTCAATTGGAACCAGTAGTTCCTGAGGTTAAAGCGCTTAAACAAACAAACTCTTTAGCAAAGTAAACATTTCTATGTATTAAATTTCTCTTTTTTCTCTACTAGTTTTATAATATTTCTTACTATAATATATTAACATTATAAAACTAGGATATTAAAATTCTAAGACAAGTAAAGCCTTACTGAGTGAGCTGACTTTTTTCATCTGGAAAGCAATTTTTTAAGCACAGAAGAAATTACTATTGAGAAAAGGAAAATTACACGCCTCCTTTGTTTATACAGACTCTTGCATTGTTTCTAAGTATTCGTTTCGAAGTGGCACTTCCGCCCGCTGACCGCACTGTAACTACAATTTTATTCAATTTATAAACGACTTTACGTATTATAGTGGAAAGTTTAACGAGTTTTTAAATTATTATACTTTTATTTTCATTACTGTTAAACTTATTAGATTTTAGGAGCTTATGTAAGTACTATATATGTAATTCTTCTGTATGTGTGTTGGATGAAACTTTGTGTGTCTATTTAAATGATTGAAAAATACATACATTTGGTGCCAAACTGAAACAACCATGTATATACATACGCATGTATATATAATTTTCTAAAAACAAGTCTCAAAGTTCGTATTTTCAATAGATATATTTATGAGTGTATAACACTACAATTGACAATATTATTGTTCCGTGACTTTTGTAAGGCTAATAGTGATGTTGAGTGTCCACACTCGAAATGCAACATCTCGAATACAGGAAAAGTGGAAATCGGGGTGTTCTGCCGTGTCCTCCTCATTTAAGATGAAGAGAGCTTTAAATATACCATCATAATGTCATACTCTACTACTTATAAGTAGATAAAGTATTTAAATAATAAATGAAACAAAATGGATTTGCGCCATCAAGGCAAATCCAACAACGTATCATTTAGCAAAATCTGGTCCACTGGTTTAACAGTTACAAGGAAACAAAGGAAGTAGATAAAGGAAAAGCAACATACACAAACGCTAAAACATAACCCTCGTATGTACTTCCCGCAGTTGGGTAAAAAAAGTTCACTATCCAAAAGTTTAATGCCTGTCGCTAATTAGATCTGATGTTGGGACATTAAGCTAATAATTACAAAGCTTGTACAATAATCTTTTACAAGACTCAACTATATTTGATGAAAAGAAATGGTAGATTTTTTATGAAAAAATAATCAGCTCCACGCTGTATCCCGCACACAGCAGAGTAAGCAGAGGGAACCATGTGTAAAGACACTCCTTTCCCCACTTTCTGCCGAATTCTGGAGGCATTGCATATTGAGTGGCAGAACTCAACGCCGCACTTTGCCTCGACACCAGAGCGAAGAAATGGAAATATAAATTTAAGTAAATATTTCATCTCCTCGAATTTGAATTGAACAGACAACCAGTCGATTTTACAGTCACATTTTGAGCCCTTCCGCCACGGCTGGCCTCATGAAAGATTAAAATATAAAAATAATGAATATTATATTATCACCGTCGTGGCGCAGTAGGATAGTCTAAGGTTAAACGTGACTGCTTTTTTTTGATTTGCCTACCCAGATATATGCGGGATACAGCGTGAAGATATAAACATATATAACTACACAAGCGGCTGTAGTTCGCAATTCTGTCTGCGAGTACTACGAAAGGAAAAATCTCATTCTTTTCTCGCTCTCGTGGGAATGTCATGAAATTTTTACTTAATAAAAGAACTATGTGCTTTCAGTAATTTGAGCTGTGCGTTGTTTGTCAATCACTGTTGCTTTTATATATGAGTATACCATGTTAAGTTATCATTTCCACCCAGTTTCTAAAGTATTAATACATAGATTGTAAACTCACACTCAATCTCTGTACCAATATAACAAAGAGAAAGTCTTTACATTAATAAGCTAAATAACAAAGTCTTAAAAACATAACGAATTATGTATATAAACTTAACTTCTATAATCTACTATCGTAGTATGTGTGAGTTACTTCTGTCGATATGTAAACATCTTATCTCAACAAGGCGCGTTAATGAGAATTTGGCTGAGAGTGAGAGCAAATATGGAGACGATAAAATTGATTTAGTATTCTATGTGGGAACTATTGTAAAGTGATTATAGCGCAGGTTATACTGTATGGGAGAAGTGGCATGAAAGAGCCAGGTTTTGAAAGAGCCACCTGCAATATTATAGTAGTTTAGGAACGGACTCGATAGAATATTTTATTTTTAAATGGCAACACTGATTTCCCATCACCCACAAAAAATTTACACATCTTCGGAACCAACGGACGCCGATATGTCGAGTTGAAGTTTTTGGCACTCAAAAGTAACATTTTTACCTCATTTGAGTTGTTTTTTAGTATTTCATTGT
>JAATLQ010036627.1:12182-40921 GCA_013421005.1 Heliconius erato x Heliconius himera | reverse complement strand
TCGTGCCGCTGCGCCACGACCGGCCTCAACTTATATTTAAATCCTATTATACTTCTGATTGAACTAAGCATGACAATTTACTCTTTATTACATACTATTTAGTTAAAACCTACTATTTTTAGCCTCTTATTTTAGTATCCTTCACAAGTACCCTACTTTCTCAGGCAGAGAAACCTGGGTGTACACGAAACTAAAGGCTGCGCTTTGTCTGGTAAAAACCAGAGCGAAGAAATTAATAAATAATTTTTCCAGTAAGAATCGAAACCACAATCGTTACGTTTGCAATCACATGACCTCTAAACCCTACCGTGTACATAAAATTATATTTTCCATATATATCTATATATAGATAGATACACAAAAAAAAAGTAAAAAAACAAGAACATTGTATAGCCATATTATATAGTCTATATATAGATAGCATTAAAGACGACAGGTGTCCTGCCTCCAGGCTAAAGATTTTTTCGAGCTAAAACTCCGCATCCGCCACGGTGTATTATGTGTAATATTACTTAAATAACCTTTGAATTTTTGCTGCGATGCGGGTAAACTGCCGATTATGGGAAATAAATTATTATTTTATTACTTTTTCTAGGTCGAAAATTATATGAGAGTGCTGAACACTGTCTCTTAATAACTGAAAAATAATAATTTATCTAGAAAACTAAATATTTAGAATAAGGTTTTTTTAATAAATCAGCACAGCAGGGTAGGCAGAGGGACTTAGTGTTAAGACACTTCGTTCCCCACTTTCCGCCGGGTTCTGGAGGCCTTGTGTGTTTAGCGGCGGAACTCAAAGCCGCGCTTTACCTCGACACCAGAGCGAAGAAATGAAAATATAAATGTAAATAAATATTGCACTTCGAACTTGGGGATCGAACCCACAACCAGTCGATTTTACAGTCACACTTTGTGCCTCTGCGCCACGACTGGCCTCAACGGTTATTAAACTGTGTGATGCTTAAGCTTTGAAGGATAAAAAAAACACATTTAGTTATTGTGGTTTAAGATAATGCAATCTATCATTTAAAAATCAAATATTCAAAATATGAATTTGAATATATTGTCGAATGAACATAAAGTTACCACCAGGTCCGAGGGCAGGTGCAATTGCTGTTATCAATGTCTTATTTTTAAGTAGGTAAATTTGGTATTTTTCCCGTATGTAATTCAATTAATATTAATTTCATACATTTTTATTGAATATTCCTGAACAGAAATAGATTTAATTAGTAAGTATTGTTTTTACTGTTAAGTACTTTAAATTGCTGCAGTGGCAAACTTAGGATAGAATACGGAATTCTATTATAAAAACGGAACGTAATTTTATTATAAAATTATTTAATTTATTAAGTAATATAATATTATTAAGTATATATATATACTTATTTAGGAATTATTATTATTTCTTTCCTAAGTCTGGAATAACACTTTAAAAATGTTTAATAATATAATATATATTTGTAATATTCTTTATATAGAATTAAATACTTTTGCTATTCTCTCATAGATGGCGCTGCAAGTAATGTATAATGTATGTTACCCTATTATAATAGATTTACTTTTTTTCTGTTTTGTTCCTTTATAGTTATGCTTATATTAATATATGCGGGAAACAGTATTAAGCTTTAAATGAAAAAAAAAGTTAATATATTTGTTCTTGTTTTTTTTATTTCCAATGTTTTTGTCATTTGGTTAAATATTCATGATTGATTACGTACATTAAATATATGCTTTGAATAAAGGTATAATAAGAAAATTAAAGACTTCTTAGTATTGAAAACTTAAGCTAGTTACAAAGCCACTCAACACGCAATATATCGAAAATTCAGCGGAAAGTAAGGTTATAGTATCGTAATACTACCTTTTCCGTTTCTCTTCTACATACTATGTATGGAATGCAGTGTGAAGCTAAAAAAAAGAAAGTAAACAATATGAACGTCACTATACCATAAAAAAGTTATTGAGTCTTAAATAAAAAAAGTTTGAGTAGTTAAAGAGAAGAAATAATAACATCTTCCGTGTACATAGAACGTATATACACTGTACCATAGATGACATAACATAGTTAAATATTTTTGTTCCCCTGAGAAAAAAATATTCATTAATTTCTTAATGAACTTTAAATCAATATTTGATTACTAATACATGGTAGTATGATAGTATTTATCTGAGTTTGTGGAGAAAAGGGGTATAAGTCAATAACTTCAATATATAAGATATTGAAATATACCTAGAACATGTCTTAGAAAAATATTTTAGATAACTGAAAAAGGTACTTTTAAAATTTAACGTGTCGGGATACAAACATGCATCTCTTAGAAACGTTAACTTGAAAAATTTCAAAGATGTGTGAGTTGGAATCCCAAAACGTTAATATTAATATACATTTTCTGTATCATTTTTTGCATCCTTAGTGTGGAACAACACTACAAAAATTTTAAAACTAATAATACGTATATTTCAGTCGCCATGTTTGTCGTTTTGCCATATTTGGTTAAACTGAGTCAATGTAGATATTATTTAAGAAGAAAAAAAGAAAAAAAAAAACATTATCTTAGTTAGATTTGTAACCCACAACTAACTGTGCCACAATATTTTTTAATTTAAAATTGTATCAAATATCTATTTGCTTTACTTTTATTACCATATTTGTTTAAATAAATGAAGTCAAGTAAACGAACTTTATTATGAGATGCATTCATATTGGCATTCATATACTTTTTCTAACTTGCAAGTCTAAAACACGACGTTGAGTTCCGCTACTCAAGATCACAAATTTCAGTAGTACCTGGGAAACGGAGTCTATACCCTGGGTTCCCTTCGACTACCCTGATGTTTGCAACGATGAAAAAAAAATGACATCTCAAAATGACAAATTCTAAGGTATACCTCTTTATTCTATCATATCATTACACATGTTGTGTATAAACGCTACATAATCTTAATTTATTCCTTATGCATGTATAATGGGGCTTGAGAAATTCTTTAGTAGATGTTTTAAGATATATGCAGTTGTTTTGAGTTAATTTCAATGTTTTTGATGGCTCCTTGTTTCGAGTTAATGGTCATGGGTTCGTTTAAAAATAGATACAGATTTTTTCTTGCAATATAAATTATTACTAAATTAGATTACTATTAATAAATTAGAAAATATTCGTCTTCTTCTCACTTAAGTTAAATATGTTGTACATTCTTTTGTTCCCACTTTATAGCACAATTATTATTATATATTGCATATACTTTTCACGCTATATCTCGTTCATAAGACGATAGGTAGAGGGAACATAGAGCTAGAATACTCCATTCTCCACTTTTCGCCCAATTTTCGAGACGTTACTTGTCAATTAATAGAACTCAACACCGCGTTATGAAAGCCTAATTGTTATATTTATATTTTTTTTTTAGTATACGTATAACAGAGTGGCTTAACACTACCTTTTCTACTCCCTACCTCACATTAAAATAACGATAAAAAAATAACCGTCGCTAAAAGATTACTAAACATTCTTACTCAATTTCCCATGAAGAAAAATTCTAACCAACATATGGCGGTTTCGTTTGCTTATGAATATTTATAAGAGCGACCCTTGTAACGTATAAACGAAACTAACGTACTATTGCGATTGATATCGGCCCTGCGGCTGATTTGCGGATATCCTGCCATGGATTAAGGAGGTATTGGGAGAAATATTAGTCTTTAGTGATTTAATTCTCTGCTCTCTACGTAGCTATAGTTTGTTTTGTTAGCTTCTTGCTGTATGCCGCAAATAGACAGATGAAATCTTCGTTCTCTGCTTTGTGTCCAATTTTATAGATATTGAGAAGCGGAATTCAACGCTGCGCTCCGTCCGTCAGACGTGCCGCAACACATATTTTTATTTATGGATAGCATGTTATATACAAATTTGAATTGAAAGTTAAATCTATTAGGTAGGTGACTAAATACTATGTCCTCCTTCATTTCTTATTTGCATAGTATTGTGCTTATTTCATTTCACACGGTATCCCGTATGCATGTAGTAGGTCAAGTGTCCAGACACTCTTTTCCCTATATTCTTGTCCATTTTCGAGATAATGGCGTCCATTATTGAGTGGCAGAAATTAACGCCGCACTTATTTAAATAATATTTTTTAAATTTCAAACCTATCCCATGCCCATCTTTGAGACGATCTAACTGTCGCGTCTTATCCAAAAGACACTCTGTTCTCCTTTTACTCAATAAACATAAAAAAACTTTATCGTATATATAGTATTGTTTGTGTTTATTGATTTACCACTCAACTAGTAAATACTATAGAACATAAAACTAGAACAAAGAGTAATTATGTTTAAAAGGAAAACGTGTAGGCGCGTTAACGATATGTGGAATCGGTTATTACGGCCTATTACCGGTAATACTTTTGTAACCGCCTTACAAATGGTTTTTTTTATATAAATATATATTTAAGTAGGCATATGTCTATGTGTTGTGTCTTTATATCATGTATATAAAATACTTCATGTTTGAGTGACTGACAGGCAAGGCATAAATGAAAATATATAAAAATAATAACATTTGCTTCACGCTGTATCCCGCACACAGCGGCAGAGGAAGCGTAGTGTTAAGACACTCCGTTCCCCACTTTCTGCCGAATTCTGGAGGCATTGCGTGTTAAGTGGCAGCTCAACACCGCGCTTTGTTTCGACACCAGAGCGAAGTCATGGAAATATAAATTTAAGTAAATATTTCATCTCCTCGAGTTGGGATCGAACCCGCAACCAGTCGGTTTTACAGTCACACTTTGTGCCCCTGCGCCACGATTAACTGATTGAGGTCTGAACATGGAAGATATGTGGGAAAAATAATTTTTGGGAACATTTGTTTGTCTGTTTGTCGGAAACGGTTCCACCGATTTTTTCACCGAAATTTGAAGTCACTTATAAGAAGTGATGAGATATTGATTTGGTCAGCTAAACTGACTCCGCATATCCTACAAAGGGATCGCATCTCTACAGTACTCGTCTTTCTTTTAATCTTATTCTGTTATATCCACTTTTCACTTAATTTCAGCTTCACCTTGTATCCCAAACACAGCGGGATAGGCAGAGGGAACCTAGTGTTAAGGCACTCCGCCTTTCATATTTCACCGAATTCTGGAGTCATTGAGTATTTAGTGACACCGAATTTGACATCCATTCGTTTCCGTTGTCGTATTATAAAATCGACGCCACATTTTATCTAACACACTGGGGTAATAGAAATAATGTTAATATAATAATTCCCCCGAGCGCGATTACAACCCACAACATTCGTAATGGTGCACTGGTAAACGCTCCAAGACCCGACCGCCAGTTATATTAAAAAATAAAAATAAATAAATCAGCTTCACGCTGTATCCCGCACACAGCAGGGTAGGCAGAGGGAACCTAGTCTCAAGACACCAGTGCCCCACTTTCTGCCGAATTCTGGAGGCATTGCGTGTTGAGTGGCAGAACTCAACGCCGCGCTCAACCTCGACTCCAGAGCGAAGAAAATGGAAATACAAATTTAAGTAAATATTTCATTTCCTCGAGTGGGGATCGAACAAACAACCAGTCGGTTTTACAGTCACACCTCGTGCCGCTGCGCCACGACTGGCCTCCTTTATATTAAATAGGTACTATTTAGTACTTTACACTTTAATTACAAGCAGATTTTTTTTACACGCTGTTATATACTTATTTTCCGTGACATGTTCTCTGTTATCGCTTGAAACACGCTATGTTAGTTGTTTAAACAATTTTAAACCTTATTCAATAATAATTATAAGGTTTAATTTAGGTTTCTTTCTAATATTATGCGTGAGTATTTTTGCTTAGTAATATTATTTTTTTGGTTAAGTGACGAAATTTGTAATTTCGACAAGAAAACATTAAGTATTTGTTTTAGGAAAATAAAGTAAATAATGTTGTTTTAAGGCATTTATGAAATATGTGGTAGGTATTAAAATGTTTATAATTTAGAATTTTTTTCGACTAATGAACTAGTAACTTTTAGTGCAGATGTTGTTGCTGTAATTTTTTTAACCGGAACCTAGAGTTGACAGTTGAAGACAATCCTATACTTCCATTTCCCACTTTGCGTCTTTACGAATTCTGGATACATTTCGTGTTGAGTGGCGGTCATTCAGTCGTATTGAATCGTTGTTTATTTTTAACTTAGCGCATAGTTTTAATGAAAAATAATAATAGGTTCCCTCTGCCTACCCTGTGTGTGACTGTGTAGTTTAAAACTAAATAAAAAATAAAAAATAGAAACTCTCCAATACTATCCCAAGTGAAAATCAATCCTTGGCCTTTGCTTTTAATCAGACATGTTGAATCTGAACCACAATAACCTAATTAAACAAAATAAATTATTATAAAAACGATACTTAAATTTCAAAGAATTTAACAATTTTAGAGGTCAAATAAGCCCCACAGTCAACAGTAAAATGAAAAGGGGCATATTTACGTACGCATGACAACGGAAGGAAGTGAATCGATCGAAAGATACATACATTATCATATATTTACATAATGCAATGCTGCAACGATTGTTAACCGGCTAATATTTTGAGCAATTATATTTTAATTATTGCTTTTTTTATTGTGCAGCGCGGTGTTGTGTTACGTCATTCGACACGCAACGTCTCGAAAATTGGGGGTTGCGTTTAGAATGGACTGTCTTTAACGTAAGATTATCTCTGCCTACCATGCTATGTAGGAAAAAGCGTGTGTTTTTGTGAATATTGTAAATATAAGATTCGTAGAAGTTCGTGACGCACTGACAGTAGTTAAGAGTTACATTCGATGGTTGTGGATTCCATTCCAACTCGGAGGAAAGATTATATATGTTTATTTTTTTATTTTTCTTTTCTGGTGAAGACAAACTAGGCTTTTAGACAATAACACTAGGAGAATTTAATATTTTATGTAAATATTCAATTCTCCTAGTTTTATTCTCTAAAAACCATATGTACATTTTGTCACTCAGGTAACGAGGCAAAACACGACGTTTAGTTCCACCGCCAAACACGTAATGCCGTTTCCCGTATATGTGTGGAAAGTTTAGCTGAAAAAAATCTCTAATTAGCGTAAAGTAAAAAACGGATCACCTTAACACTGGGTTTTTACTGCTTACGACTAAAAACCAAATAACACACAGAGATATTTAATATTTATTCTTTAAGTATATAAAACCTAGTTACATTTTAAATGTAATTCTTCATCCAGATCCATATTTAAAATTGTCATATCAGGGTAAACGAGAAGCAACTTAGAAAACAACTTTTACATAACCTGCCCTTGTGATTACATTGTAAATATATTGCACTAGGATATTTTAGCGAATATGTTTAATTCTAGAGATTGTATGATCTAAAAATAAATAAAAAATGCTTTATATTAAACTTGAATACTGTAGTAGCAACCTCTGAAGAGTTCTGCTATTCAAGTCCTGGTTCCTCCATCAGACCAGCTCAATGATACCATATTATTGTAATATCACCTAAGCTACGTATAACTGTTAAGTTTCATGATGATATTATTACTACAAGTTGGACAAATTCAGTTTCCTGAATTTTACTGCACATAATAAATAAAACTAAATAAAAAATACATGTCGGATTTGTTTATTTGAAGCTAGGTATTTCATGATTGGTTACTACTATTATATTTGTTCTGTTTTTACGTTATAGTAGTACTGTTGATGTATACGCTGTGGGGAACGGAGTGTCTTAACACTTGTTCCATCTGCCTACCTTGCTGTGTGCGGGATATAGCGTGAAGCTGATTTTTGATGTGTACGCTATATATTTTTTTATAGCTTCAGCCTGTATCACGCATATAGCAGTGTAGGCAGAGGGAAATTAGTGTTGAGACACTTCATACCCTACTTTCCATCCAATTTTCATGACATTATGCGCGTTTTCCACCCGATTAGAAACATAAAAATAAGTAAAATACAATAATTTTTCGCGAGGTGATCGAACGCACAACTATCGCGTTACAGTCAGATTTTGTTCCACCTTTACGGCCTCTATTATACTCGTACTTTGCTAGAAATAAACTCAATTTTAATAAATTTCACACAGATCTATATACATTTAAAGCATATATACATATAATAATAATTACATATCCAGCTTCCTCTATGAGTTGACTGATTTATAGTCCATAAAGACCTCTCCATCCATCTTTGTTACACCTTCACAAGATTCTTATTGCTGTATTACGGGCAATTGGACTTGCTAATAACTTGTATGGGCGTGTGGTTATTAAGTAGTAAATGCTCTGAGCTACGTATAGAACTTTAAAGCTTCATTGATTGATTAGAAGCTTGAGAGCCTATTATGACTCTAAACGAGGTCGCGGTAGTTGTGGGTTCAGTTTCCAGTCGGTAATTTCTTCACTTACCACACCCACCTACATTAGGGTTTCTCTGCTTTTCTTTGTGCAAGATAAACTGTGAAACTAAATAAAAAAGGTTTTAATAAATTAAGAAATTGTTAGCAATGTTAGCAATAGATCTTCTGTAAATTTTATTTATATGTAATGTAGAGTATGGAATTAAATATTTGTTATTTATCATATTTAAGCCTTTTTTAGAATAGAAAAAGGGAACTAAGTGTTAAAAATACTCTGTTCCCGACCCTACTTTCTGCCTAATTTTTGAGACATTGCATGTTGAGTGGAGGAACTCAACGCTGCACTTCGTCTTGTTACCAAAGCGAGGTAAGAGAAATACGTAATTTCTCCTAGTGGAAATCGAACCAAACAACCGTCATGTTTACACTCAAAACTTGTTTTTTATGCTTATGCATTTTACATTGAGTATATCGTTAAGTATTTATGAATGACTGACTTTTCGTAACATCATCTCCAATATTGCAAAAAATAAATAGCTTTTCTTACACTTTTGGCATAAAATTAGTGTATAATAATATATTCAGTTTTTAAAATTAAATATCGTAAAAAAATATTAATAATCCAAATTTGTTATTTTCTCAAAAAATGTAGAGCATAGAATTATCTATTTCTTTTCTCAATCTTATTGAATCTACATATTTGCTTTTATTTAAAAAAAAACCACATCTATAAACCGATAAGTGTTTCTCTTAAAAGAAATATTTTCTCTGTATATTTAAAATTGTTGACGCGTGAAAACGTGACGTTGCGTCGACTTCAATTCTATAGTACATACAGTATTGCTTAAAATCTCTAATACACATTTAATTTTGTACCAATCTAACCCTTAGATTTAACAATTTAAGGTACATAATTGTGTAAATGTTTTTTTTATTATTTAAGCATTTGTAGAATTCTCGCTCATAAATTTCTATCGTAAATACATCACTAATGCTTAAACGCAATGAAAGGAAATATTAACGTTTAGCTTGTTGTTATTATGTCCTATTAAATTTTTTCGATATATCAACGATTTTTTAATAGTCGTCAAATTTACCTACCTACCCAGCTATGTGCGGGATACAGCGCGAAGCTAAAAATAAAAATAATAATAATAACTACAGTAATCACTTCTCTACTACTTTAACTGCGTAATGCGCCTACGAACGATATTTCAGATTTTTTTTAACTTATTATCGAGGCCAGTCGTGGCGCAGTGGCACAAAGTGTGACTGTAAAACCGATTGATTGGGGGTTCAATCCCCACTTGAGGAGATGAAATATTTACATAAATTTATATTTCCATTTCTTCACTCTGGCGTCGAGGCAAAGCGCGGCGTTGAGTCCTGCCACTCAACACGCAATACCTCCAGAATTTGGCAGAAATTGGGCAACGGAGAGTCTTAATACTAAGTTCCCTCTGCCTACCCTTCGATATGCGGGATACAACGTGAAGCTGATTTATTTATTTTATTTTAACTTATATGTGCGTAGATCTGTAGGTATGTGTAATTATTGTATTCAGCTTTCTGTTTTCTATCAACGTTCCTTTTATTCTTTCTATTTATTTATCGGAGACTGACTTTTACTAGACGTAAAATAAAAAAAAATCTGTTTTATCCTGTTCCTGTAGAATTTTGAGAAAACTTTTAAGTGTAGGGTATTAAAGAATTTCTTAAACAAGTAAGAGAGTGCTCTTACACGACATACTAAGACACTTTGTTTCATTCTAATTTTCTAGACATTGCGATTTGATTAGCGGAATCGAATAGCAAAGAAATAGATGTAAAATGTAATATAATTATGTACTATATTTTATTTCATTTAGACAAATAATTAAAAGTCATTGTACAGGGGCTTAATCGGGGGGTTCAATCGCCATTCGAAGAAATTTAATATTAAATATTTTTATTTTCTTTGTACTGAAAACGAGGCGCGGCGTTGAATTCCAACACTCAACACGCAATGTCTCAGAATTCGGCAGAAAATTGGCAATGTGATTGCCAATTTTCTGTGTGTCTTAACAGTAGGTTCCCAAGTTTCCCTTCATATGCCTACCCAGCTATGTGCGGGATACAGCGCGAAGCTAAAAATAGAAATAATAATAATAATAATAACTACAGTAATCACTTCTCTACTACTTAAACTGCGTAATGCGCCTACGCATACAAAAAAATAATGGTCGAACGTTCGATTGCACATAATTTTTCTACCAATGATAATTTACAGCCAATTAACACTTCGTAATTAGAGTGTTGTAGTTGTTTTGTGTTAACATAAGTCTCTACAAATTATTGTAAAACCTGATATTAATTATACTTAATTAGTACCCCGCTACTGGTTACCCTACTAGGGATAAAGTGTGAAGTTAGAAAGATTTTTTTTCAGTTCACTACGCAGCGCGAAAGTGCTAAGATACTATATTTTTTTATTTACACATATTTAATGTGTTAGATACCGTAACCTAACGCCATGCTTTGTGTCGCTATTCCTGTGAAATTTGAACGTATTCCATAGTATTTAACAATTCAATAATGCTTGTAGATTTCATCTTTTCAGAATTAAACTCGACAGAAGAATAATATTTTTTTAGCTTCACGCTGTATCCAGCACATAGAAAGGAAGGCATTAAGACACTTCTATACGCCACTTTCCATCGAATTCATTGGAGGCATCGCGTGTTGATTGGCGGAACACAACGTCGCGCTTTGTCTCGTTATAAGAGCGAAAGAATGAAAATATTAAATATTTAAATTCTTTGCGCGGAATCGAACCCACAACCTTGCGAATTTACATAAGCACCCTTATACCCCTGCGCCACGACTGACCTCTATAATAATACTATTAATAATATTATTTACAAATGATTTTTCTAATATTATTTAATATCTTTTAACAGATTGATTCAATCTGATCGTAGACGTTACAGTTGTGGGTTCGATTCACGAAAATGGGGCAGTGCATTGAGAACGAAGTGCGTTAATACTACAACATTACTACACTGAAACAAAAATATATATGGGTACATAACATTTTGAACACATAATATCTTTAAAATTATAAAAAGTAACTTATCAAAAAATAATAGCACAGAAATAAGAAAAAACAAAACAACAAAAAACAGTAAAATTCAATATTTTAATATGATACATTTCATTTTATAATATACACAGTCCAAACTAAAAACAATAGCTTTGGATAGCGAGTTATCCGTCAGATGTTATTTCACGTGGCTCTGCGCAAATACTCGCCAATTATGTACCTACGTAGTTCGTGCCTAGTGACTGTTGAGCTGGTACGCAGATAGGCCAGATTGGTAGAGTTTCCCTGTATTTTTGATTTTGGAAATTAAAAAAATAGCTTCACGCTGTATCCTGCAGGCAGAGTAAATCTGGTGGGAAGTGTCAAGAGCGACGGTATATAAAAAAAATATTCACTCAAGTGGGAACCGAACCCACAACCATAGCGTTTACAGTCCGACGCTGTGCTGCTGCACTATGACTTTTTTAGGAACTGTATTTAACACATAAGTACTCCTATGTCCATTATCATATCCATTTCTCAACTTCCCTTTGGAATTAAAACTACTTAACTTAGACTATCTGTGTAGTGCAAGCTTACCGTAGTGCTCACGATGTCCACAATGTCTCTAAAATGACTCGGAAAATAAAGAACAAAGGTTTATAAAGGAGGTTCCCTCTGTTTACAATGCTATGTACCGGATACAACCAGCAGCTGTTAATTTTTTACATATTTTTTTAAGAAAGCTTACCCTAGACCTTCTATCAAAATGTAGAGCTTGACATTTCCCATATTATTTTCCAGAAACATCTCTCTCTCTTATTCTATGACGGGTATGATTCGAGCTCATGCGATTACGACACCTGTCGCCTTTCCCATGGAATTTATAATTTACCGGATTGCGGGGATCGCTTAATTGTATTCACCGTACACAGTACATCGTATACCGGCGTTTTGTCTATGGATATTATATTTGATATTTTGGGTAGCTTTCTGGGTATTTATGATTTATTGTAATATGGAGAATTAATAAGAGTGCCTATTGTATATTATTGCTTAGGTTGATAGAGGCGTGCTGTCTTTGATTTAAATCAATATTACTCATTGTGTCTTACCTTTAGTCATTTTTAATACAAATTCTTACTATATAGAGTAAGAATTTACATTAAAACTGACTATAAATGAAACATTTTGAATATGTATATGAATACATATATATTTATTCAAAATGTCTCATTTTAAAATTAATAATAATATAACTAATAATCAGATCAAACTAGAAAAATACAAATACCTTAAGGATAAACATGTCTTAATATAATATACCGAAAAACCCAAAAATACTGCTTTCAAAACAAATATCGATAAAAATAGAGTAAAACTCGACGGTCAAATGTCCATATAAAATATTAGACTCAATCACAAGGAAACTTTTAATTATAAAGCCACTGTAAAATAAAGCCATTGTATATTACTAGAAATTTAAAACACATTAGTAGTTAACGACTCTATTATTCACTCTATCATGTTTCACTTTATAGCAATCAAAATATTTTTCGTTTATTTAAGTCATTTCTAAAATTACGTTTGTAAGAGTCGTATATATAAGTTAATATCTATATGTATAATGGAAAAGCTCGTTCTTTTTTCACTTTCACGATTTTACACGCATGATAAGGTAGGCAGAGAGAATCGAGTGTTAAGACAATACTGTTCTCCACTTTCCATTAAATTTTAGAGATATTTTGTATTTGATAGCGGAACCCAACCCCGAATTTGTCCCTATGCTTATCCTGCTATAGAAGAAAAAGCGTGAATCTGTTTTTTAGCATAATTTTATTTTCTTTTCCGTTTCACTTAAATTTATCTAAACATAAAATGTCAATATGAATGTTAAGAAAATTCTCAGTCTATTTATAATCTAAGATACCTTCTGGATATTTAAGTTAATAGTATGTTATTACTATATATACATATACATATAAAGACCACAGTGTCTGTCTGTGTTATTCATTTCACGCATCGTGCTACCAGCAAATCGCTATACGCCCATCGTATGCCATTCTGTTGATACAAATTACACTGTTTCATATAAAACAACTTTTGTATAATGCATTTCATGTGACTTCTCTTGCTTTAGTTACGACTAGTAAAAAATATTTTAACATGGTGATTAATTCAGTCAGTTGTCACTATATTTTCCGAGGTAAATTTGGTAAAAAGCAATATCGTTAAAGTAGTAGTAAAGAATTGAGACCGTAGTGTGATTGTAAACGCGACGGTTGTGGGTTTGATTTCCACTCGGGGAATAAAATATTAAATATTTCCATTTCATCGCTCTGGTACTGAGGCGCGGCTTTGACTTTTATCACTCAACACCCAATGTTTCTTAAATTCGGCGGAAAGTTGGGAATAGAATTGTCTTATATGTGGACGGAGTGTTTTAACACTAGGTCCCCAGGTGCCCGCTGCCTACCCTACTATGTGTGACATACAGCATGAACCTAATTAGACGTAACATAGAGAAAGAGACAGGTGGAAAAAAATTAATATTAAGAATTTCTGCACAAATTTGCAAAACAATTGAACGGTAGATCTCCTCTCTGAGGAAAGGAAAGGAATAATGAAGTATAATCAAAATTGGGGTATCAATTGATATTATTAAATATTATTCCATTTTTATTTTATTTAACCTAGTTTTCATTAAGAAATGGTAATCATGGGGAACGGGCGATTTAAAATTTGATCCTTTTTACTTATAATCTCTTCCTAATTAAGTTACTAATTCAAATTTTATTTAAAAAACTTACCAATTGTATTTTATATTTATCGATAACTTTTAAATTTTGATTCTGAAATATATAATTCGTTATATCATTACTGTAAATTTATTTTTTGGGATTTTGATAATAAAAACAAAATCTTGTTATTTAGTCATTTGTCTATTTAATTAAAGATAAAAATAACATTAACAACCAATACAAGCAATAAAAAGGCTAACATTACAAATAAAAATATGTTACAGTTTTACCTGTAATAAAAAAAAGTTATATGCACCTTACCTTAATCATTTTTCAATTTAAATATTCAAACTTCCGTTCCCCACTTTTCGCTGAATTCTATAAGTATTGCGTGTTGAATGGCGGAACTTAACACCTCGCTTTGTCTCGTTATCACAGCCAATAAATAAAAATATTAAATTTATTTCTTCTAGTGGGCATCGAACCCGCAACCTGCCCTATTTACAGTCGTACGCTTACATATATATGTATAGATTTTACTTAAATATACTATAAACTAAAAATTGAAAAACTAAACTATCTCACTCTTATGAGTATTTAATTTCGCACCAATTAGACAAAACCAGGATGCAAGTATATACCTACATTATTTACCCTTTGTTTTCGAGTTATGTAGCCAGCTGTAGTTTCATTTCACGGTTGGGTACCGTCGGGGCAATCATGGGAACGATGTGAGTTTAACAGTACTTTATTTACTAGGTATGTGTAAATGTACATACATACATACATACATACTACGCATATACATATGAGCTAAGAGATAGATACATATAATATCTAGTGGTTTTTTTTTTAGTGGAATCAGTGTTTTAACTCTAGGATCACTCTGCTTATCCCGCTATACGGGAAAAAGTGTGAAGCTGCTGTTTTTATTATTTTCCCGCGTGTTTCCGGCGGCATCTTTCAAATGAACACTAGAAGTCATTTTTTTATATTTATCTTATTGTGGAAAAAGAAGAAAAAAATAGTTTACGTATTTTAAAGTTGCAGAAAGTTACAGAAATTTGAAATGCATAATTGTAATAACAATGTTAATAAGGAAAATTACTGTATCCAAGAATATTTCAAAAAATAAAATATGTAGATCCTTTGAGTTACTACATGCACACTAATACCAATACACTAATACCATTACTTACAATTTTATTGTCAAATACAATACAATAATACCATTGTATTATTGCATTGTATTAAAAAATAAAATTGTAACCTTTATATTAAAAAGAAAGAGGCAAAGCGCGGCGTTGAGTTCCGCCACTCAACACGCAATGCCACCAGAACTCGGCGGAAAGTGATGAACGGTGTATTTTAACACTATGTTCCCTCTGCCTATCCTGCCGTGTGCGGGATATAGCGTGAAGCTGATATTAAAAAGAACAACTATTTTGTTTCTTGGCGGATTTTCTCAGCAGAACTGCCTCCCGATAACCGATGAGACAAGCTTCTTTTGACAATTCAAAAGTGCTTGCAACGTTCTATTTTAATAAATAATATTCTGAATTTTAAGATATTTGTGTAGTCTTGAGATTTTATTTCATTTATATTTTAATGAAATAAGCACTATATTAAGTATGTAGTACATTAATTGTCCACGGTTAAATAGAAATCAATGTGTCTTTCCTTATTCTTTAATTCAATAAATAAGTAATTCTTTCAAACAGCAATATATCTTGGTCAAAGAATGTAGATTTTAAAGTATTTTTAAAATCAGTTTCACGCGGGACACTTCCCGCACACTGCAAGGTAGGCAGAGGGAACCTAGTGTTAATACACTTCGTTCCCCACTTTCTGCCGAATTCTGGAGGCATTGCGTATTGAGTGGCAGAACTCAACACCTCGCTTGTCCTCGACACCAGAGCGAAAAAATGGAAATATAAATTTAATAAATATTTATTAAATATTTCATCTCCTCGAGTTGGGATCGAACCCACAACCAATCGGTTTTACAGTCACACAATGTGCCCCTGCGCCGCGACTGGCCTCTGGTAAACTGGACTGGCCTAAAGTTTATTTATTTTTTACATAAGTTTTTGTTATAACTCTTCTATTTTAATCATAGGGAAATATATTTATGTAAATAACCAGCATACAGTGTTTACCTATCTTATCTGAGTTGTATTTGTATAGATAAATAATTTGCAATTTTCCATAGCAGGAAAATTAAGTTTCATAGTTAATTAAAATTTCACGCTAGATCCCGCGTGTAGCACGGTAAACAGAGAGAATTTAGTGTTAAGATACTCCATCCGCTTTTGGCTTATATGACAAACATTGTGTGTTGAGCGGTGACAATCAGTGCCCATTGTCAATATTATAAGTGCCGGCGGCAAAAACACGGTGACTTGCAGGTCGATAGAAAAAAAACATTTTAAATTTCAAGATAATTTTCGTTCATATATTTCTATATTTTTTATTCTCTAATACATACTCTATTTAATCACGTAAGATAAAGTGTCCTTACTACACACTAAAACAGTAATTTATTTTATATTTCTACATTTACAGTCGTGGCGCAGGGGCACAAAGTTTGACTGTAAAACCGACTGGTTGTGGGTTCGATCCCCACTCGAGGAGATGAAATATTTACTTAAATTTATATTTCCATTTATTCGCTCTGTTGCCGAGGCAAAGCGCGGCGTTGAGGTCTGCCACTCAACACTCAATGCCTCCAGAATTCGGCAGAAAGTGGGGAACAGAGTGTCTTAACGCTAGGTTCCCTCTGTATGTGATGTGAAGCTGATTTTTTATTCACAGATTTAGTTTCCCTACACTGCTGTATGGGAAACATAGAAGTTTTAGAAAATACTACTGTTTTTATTATATAAAACTTCCTTATTTTTTAAACTTAATAGCTACTCGTGTATGAATTGAATTCAATTTAACAAAATTAACATACTTAAGATTGTTTATAAAATTATATTTATATTTAATAATTCTACAGATTAATAAATGATAAAATATCATTTTGATCCTTTCCCATTTTCACTCTTGAATATTTTATAATATATTATTTAATTGTATTTAAAATAAACTTTTTTAGTTACATATACAATTTGTATGTGTTTCAAGTTACGTCAAAAGTTTTCTTCGTATAGTATCATAAGAAATATTTTTTATTTTCACTTATAAAGAATTTATTAAGCAATAAACATCAATAATTTGTTTCTATAATCGTAATTATAAATATGACATTATTTTATATGGAATCCAAGCAAATATATAAAAGAAGCTTAAAATAAGCTCATATCGTAAATGCTTATCTCGATAAAGCCAAATCAAAACGTTAATAACACAACTTTAATTTAATTTTCATATATTAGGTAATATCACAAGAAAAAATGTTATACGAAAATTGTAATCATTTAAAAAGTAAACGACAGGTGTTAAGTTAAAGTTCTCATTATGCGATGTAAAAAGCAAAAACCACAAACAATGATAATAACCTCATGTATAATTTATATGTATAATGAATTAATGAAGCCTTGAAATGACCTTAATTTAAATATCATACTATTTTACGTTATTATACAGATATTTTGGGCATTTTAACACAATTTTAAAATATAAGCACTATTATATTTATTATATTATATAGTTTTTTCTTATTTATATATAAAAACTTAGGCAAGAACCGTGTAGATGATAGTTCTGCTATTCGATAGTAGATGGCGGTGTCGGTTTCGAAATTCAACTAAAGAGGTCTTAGCGCTACGCTGTATAAATCAGAATTTATGTTAATATTAATCATTTAGATGTTTACATTGTTTTTTAAGTGTATTCAATGTATAAAAAGTTATGAATGAATGAGTTTCAGCTTAAGGTAAATAGTTTTTATGTATGAATAGAAATTTATATTTTAATATTGAATTAAATATTTATAGTTGGATTTATTAATTTATTCTATTCATATAATAAATTTTTCTTAACATATTTCTTTTTTTTAGCGTATTTTGAAGTTTAGCATAAGTTATACTAATGTCAAAAGGAATGGGAGAATACTATAATATTTAGCGTTAAATTTGATGTAAAAAAACGATTCAAAAGGAATAATTAATGTATAACTTCGGTACGAATTTTTGGAATAGTTCAAATATAAATGAAAAATACATAAAAACATGTCAATTTATTACCTTTAGATCACATATAAAATTCTAATTTAATCTTTATAGTTACTTATTTGTTTCAAAAATTATTTAAACTAAGCTAAAATCTAAAATGAACAACATTTCTTGTATCTTAATAATAAGCATTATGTTTAAATATATAGAAATAAAACTAGGATAAAATCTTCTTAAAATATTAAATATTACTAAATTGTTTTTCGCTACTTTGCTTACTTGCTAAAATCATTGACTTTGCTGATAAAAACGCGTAACATAACACCGCACTCTATCTTATTACATCTATATATTAGATACACCAAGGTAGATGAACCCACAACCATTACCAAACAAATAACAAACCCGAATGATATTCAAAATGAATAATTTCAATTAGGAAGTAAATGTAAAATCACTCAACCTTAACAGAGGATGGATTGCAGTTATGAACTAGCGTAGAGTACCTACGAATATAACACACGTACAAATCCTTGTGTGGGTGATATCCTAATGTAGAGCCTGTCTCATTCCCTCCTGTACGCGGGGTTGTCAATTATTATGTATTTAGAATGGTGCTTTCGTTTGAAATGTTCGTATTTACTGAGCTTGGGTAAGAAATCTAGTGTTGAGTCACTCTGTTTTTTAATTTTTGTTTATTTTAAGGCATTAACTTTTAGTTGTCTTCTAAATGTTTTCGTTTGAATAGATTGTAATAGTTTTTTTTTAAAACATATATTAACTGAAACTAAAGCTAAAATCAATATCTATTTGAATCAAATCCAAAATTAGTGCAGCGGAAGAACTTATAAATTTCTTTGCATTACTACAAAAATGTAGAGCAACTCGAAACAATTAGTTCGCAAATACTCACCACCAATAGATTGAAACTCTATCATTTTTATCATTTCCACGTTATCAATCACATCATAATCATTTAATGATGGCTGACGATTAAATTGTTAGGAAAAAACCTGCGATGTCCTGCCTTTCAATGACCAATCATATAGAATAGATTTGTAATCCACGGGGGGGAGGTGGGCGGTCCCACGCATGCGTCTCGTTGCCAAGACGACGGCACGTAGAGACGGCAATGGTTTGTGTGTGTGGGTAAGTGTTGTGGATCCGATGCGTTTTGATGCTTGGTTTAGTAGTGGCTGTACGTTTGTGTGTTTTTGTGTTCTGATGAAGTGATTGTGTTATTTTCTGTTCAAGGCCAGTCATGGCATAGGGATATAAGCACGACTGGTTGTGGGTTTCATTTCTTCGCACTCAATAAACAATGCCTTCCAGAATTTGGTGGGAAATGGATTACATAAGTGTCTTAATGAGAACGAAGTATCTTAACACTAGGCTCCTAGGTTCCCTCTGTCTACCCTGCTATGTGCGGGATACAGCGTGTAACTAAAATAAAAGTACTGTGGTGCTGTGTTTGTATGTTCGTTAATAATTTTTAACAAATAATAAAACCAACTTCCACCGGACCCATAATCAGAATATAAAACAAACTCTCATCAAAGTTTCTCTAAAATGTATCCAATAAAAAATAATCATCGAAATCGGTTGGTGTGATATTGAGTCATTCGTCCATTTGTCGCTTACATACTCAATGCAAATTTAAGACTTGTGTGATTTTCTCATGGATAACGTTGTCTGAAATGAACCATATTAAAATAAGAAGAGAGCTTTCAAATAAAAAACAATCATCAAAATCGGTTTACTCAGTCATAATTCGTCATTAGTCGAATTGATAATCAAGTCGGTTAAAAAATTGTTTTCTTTTGAAATATTTTACTTAATTTTACTTTGGAAATAATTTGAAACATTTACGTTTAAGTGTGTACTTTATATGTTATGTAGATAAATTGCGTTTGTTATGTAGTAACGTGTGGGTATGGGAATGTGGTTGTATATGTAAATAAATTGGGCAGGTCTAGGGTAATTAAAAAATAAAATTCGATATATATTTTTGGATTTTGGTTGTAAAGCTCATTTTTCTTGTCAATACTTTATGGTTGTTTGTATGTTAGTATTTCATTATAGAAGACATAGAAGCTTATAATTAGTACACAAAAGTAATAACACAAAATAAGTAATCTACACTCAATATTTTATTCTCAACATAGTCAAAATTAAATAATTTCCATTAATTCAATAAATGGTGACGTCACGTTTTCTCAAAGATTCTCGCCACTCTATACATCCGTGCATCGCATACAACGCACACTAGCGCTGTGTCTCGTAGTACTTGCGTCACGTCGCACTCACACAGCGACGCGTCTACGCCCCGACCACTATCTATTTTTATGTGTATATTCTTCTACGTGTTCTTCGATACCTCTGAGACCTGAAATGGAATTTTACAAGGAAATTTTACTTTTGAGTAAACCTTTGCTTTGGTAACAGGAGGGCATTGATATGGCTTTGTAGTTCAGTTATAATCGTTGTTCGAAGTATTTTAGAATAGACTCCGTTGTATGCTTCCTATAAGTTTGAGAATGTAGAAGCCTACATTCTTAAACACTTTTATAGGTAATTTTGTTAAGATCTGATAATTTGTAGATATGAAAAGTTAATATTTTTAAATGGAAATTCAGATTTTTAATAGTATATCAAAAAAATGAAAAGGTTAGATTTATGATATTATTACAGTTATTATACATCCAAGTGATCACAAGCAATATGTAGGTAGTAGTATAAGAAGCAGGAATTTTTAAAGCAATTATTATTCTTTGATGAACTTTGTATTACAAAAACACATGATATTGAATCGGATTATCATACGAATAAATATTGTTTCTAAAAATTACACATAAACCACACGAATTCTTAAATTATGACACATTTAGTTACACGAGAAGTCGTTTGACGAAATCGGGCGATCCGTCGACTCTACCACCCACTGCAGCTCAGATCAGGATCTAAGCATCCAGAGATCCATCCCAGGAAATTGTCCAAAAAAATCCTAGCATAAAGCAAATAAGAGGCATTGTGAAGGTCACGGCCTCATCGATCCGCGTAGAAAGTGAGATTGGGTGCCACTACTAACACCGTCCCGCTGGCTATGCAGCCTGAATTAATCGCGCATATATTTGAATACATTTCGACGCGGTTCGGCGGTGTCGTCGCCCCCTTAAGTTTTAGCAATTTTGTTTCTCTACTTTGCTCTGAAAAATACAGGAACTGGTTAGAGCTTTTGTTTTGAGCTTTTGGTTGTTTACATGCTTGCTCTTGATTTCGACTATGACAGATTTCCATCGTTAATTGTTCTTCGCTGTATGTATCGCTTTTATAATATTCTTTTGCATATTGAACAATGAAAGTTAAAGTATTTTTTTTTCAGTTTTAATGTTTTTATTTTAATTTTTGTTAACTTTCTGGTATTTCGGTTTTTAAAGCGCCATCTGAAATAAAGATAAAAATATTTCTATAAATAACATATAATCTCGTAATTTACAGAATTTACTTTTATATTATACTTTTTAAATAACTATTTAAAGCATTTTATTTCCTGTTTGATAAAAAGTAGAGTGCACGATTAAATTATCCATTACTCGTTATTACGTATTTAAATATTACATTGATATTACTATCATTAGCATACGACGCTATCGTGGTATAATTAAGAAATGCTTAACGATAGTTGACACACAATGTTCTAGGTTCAATTCTACATTTGTTTTAAATATTTGTTTTTTGTTAAGCTATCTAAATTTTAAGGTAAAGAAAGGATAGTTACGTATAAATATTTATTTTATTAATTTCGCACTACATTCTGTGCATAGCAGGGTAGGCAGAGGGTACCTGGGAATGTAGTGTTAGGACAATTTGTTTCCATTTAAAAATTGGGTCCACCTCGGCATTGCTTGATGAGAGACGAAACTCAATGCCGCGCTTAGCCGCTTTACCATAGCAAGGAAATGAAAATATTAAACTATTTTCTTTTATTCCAGTGGAAGTCGAACTCACAACCTGTTGCGCTTACAGCTGCACTCTTGTGCCCCTCCGCCAAGAATGGCCTTATATTATTAAATACTTAATATTTACGTAAAACAACCAAAATGAAAACTCTCCTTAAATCTTTTATAGAGCCATTAGCCTAAATAAATGTTTGGCTGCGTTACAAGTTCTACATCTTGAGGTTACCAAGACGAATGTAACCTATGTATGTAATGAGCGTGACCTTATTCTAGACGACAAAAGTATAGCACGTGGTGTGCATCGAAATGGCAAGGTCGACGCCCCAACCACCCTCCATCTCCCTACTCTACATAAACGTATGTGGTACTTTTCAAAGTTATTTTTTTATTATTTTTAGGTATTTTTCTCTATATTTTATGAAGTAAACTTTAGAAGATAAGTGTTAAGACACTGTATTTTTCAAATTTTGCTCCATTTTCGCGAAGATTGTGTATAGGACAAGGAGATTTTTTTTTTCCTGAAGTGCTAATAAGTATAAGAGTCTGGACTAGAAGTTCGTTTATAAGTCATTTTTTCAAACAAGAATCGAATACACAATCTTCGTACAATTGATGTCAAAAGAGTCACAACTGTATCAGTAGTCGTTTTAAAATTATGGTTCAAAGATTTTTTTAATATATAATTTAAATACAATTTGTGTTGATATTGTATTTACTGAAAAGTGATTTTAATTTTTTTATCAGCATAGCATCTGACAGTAAGCGGGTGTAGGTTCGATTCCCACTTGTATGATTGAATTATTTTCATTTCCTTGCCCCAGTAACCAAGACGAAGCGCAGCGTTCAGTTCCGCCACTCATCCCGCAATAGCTTCTAAATTGTGTGGTGAGTGGGGTACTCTGTGTTTAAGGACACTCTACTGAATATCCTTAGAATAGTATGAGTTTCTTTCCAACTGTAGTAGTGTATTATAATACTACACTAATAAATGAATACACTACTCATTTTATATGCAATTTGTATGTAAACATTTCAATATTCTTACGTGAAATTTTCTTAATAACTATTTTTAGCTATACATAAACACCATTTCCGTTTTCAACTTATTATCATAGATTAGTATTAATGTATTACAAAATAAAAAAAATAAGAGGTAACTTGGTAATATATCAAAATATAATTTACATATTTTAAAATGTTTATTAGGTACGATGCTTATTATGTTTACAGTATTTAGTAGTATTTTTTAATTTATTGTAGTTTTTTTTTATTTTTAGTTGTATCATGAATAGTCGAAAAAATAAAAAAAACAGTCACATTTTTACCGAATAGGCCAAAATATAACTCTTCGCCCAATTTTCGATACATTTCATGTAGAGTAATTAAAATAATTCATTCTCCGGAATGGGAATCGATCCCACAACCGTCGCATTACAGTCTGATGCAGAACTGATGCCATGTCGGCTTAATTTTTTTTATATTTTCTATAAAACTCAAGTTATATAACATCATTGATATTTTTTAAAAAAAGGTGAACCTGTTAACCTATTTTTACGCTTGCCCTGATTCATGCTTAAATAGTTTTCGAGATCGATACCAAGCGCGTCCTCTTTCAGTAAATAACTTGAATAAATACCATATTATAAGGCCGTCGTGGCGCAGCGGTACAGTCTTAGACTGTGGACGGTCGTGGGTTCGTAAAAAGGAAAAGGAAAGCTTAAGCTTGGCACCAACATACAGCGTCACGAAAATTTGGCGATGTGTGGAGAACGGAGTGTCTTATCAATAGGTCCATTTTGCCTACTCTGCAATATACGGAAGGCATTAAATAATAAAAAATATGTTATATTATTAATGTTGTGTTAAGAAGTAATTTATGAAAATCAAACCCACTGATTGAGTTAAATTATAACAGCAAAGACTATTATATTTAAAATAAAAAAACGCATATAATTTCAGAAAATTTCACTTACAACTAAGTATATGGTGAACGAATGCTTGAAAAGTAACTAGATATTACGTATTCAGTGCAGTACAACCGGTGTTGGGAGGCAATGGAATGGATGAAATCAATTTTTTTAGCATCTCACTTTATTCTGCTGTAGTGTTAAGACATTCCATTACCCACTTTTCACCCAAGTTTTGAGACATTGTGAATTGCGGTGGTAATTAATGTCGCACTTTGTCTACCAGAGCAGGTAAATAAAAACTATTTAAATATAATCATTACTGACTGCACAGGCAAATTTGCAGGACTTTAGAATTTGGCATGTAGTTAGGTCAGAGAGTACTGGAAAGTATAGGGTAGGATTTCGAAGTCCACATATATAAAGTTGCGGGCCACGACTAGTCCTATAATAATGGGAAATAACTACAAAATCTAACTAGAAAAAAAAACATTTTGCCTCAACCAAGCATCGAATCAACGACCTATTACCGTTATCCTAACAAATGTCATTGATCCACCGGGTATAGTTTATTAAAATTTCAGCGTGAACTTTTCACGGACACAAAAATTTGCTTTCACCGAAACATCTGTGCGTATCAAGACAGCGTACGAAAGTACTTTATGCATTTTACATGAGCTGCTCCCACAGTCTATTGTCGATGGTCTGTTACAGTGTATTGAATTTAGTATGAAAGGTGTAGGTTCTATGATTTCTTTGGTATTTTTCTTTGTAATATAATAAATTGTCAAAATAACGTTTAGTTTTTAAATAAAAAATGTGTTCCTTTGTTTGTTGGAGTGAATGGGGATCGCCTTTCTTGAACGATCAAGGATTTCAATACACTGTTTTTTCATGAAAAATAGAAAACTAATAATAATACACCATATTTCAAATTTATTTTTAAATTAAACCAGATCTTAAATTTATCAAACAATGAAATTTGCCATAAAAAATATTAGTCACAAATTATTGAACTAACAACTACCCTCATTTCGAACACCTTATTATCCATCAGCTATATAGCACAAAAATTCACATAAGAATATTATCGTAATTGGACATGTTTACGGTGCAATATTGTGGCAGTCTAATAGATAGCACCAAGTCTATATGCAGACTTAATAAATTAATTATTATAGTATCAAATAAAATTTGCATTACCAAAAAATATCTCTTTAAACAATGTTATGTGAAACGATAACTCCAAAACTACTTTAAAACGTCTAGTATTCTTTTAAAACACGTTATTATCTATTGCAAAGTTGTCTTTAAGTTTTATTTATATGCAAATATTTATAACAGGCTGGTATTTTTCCTTTTGAGTGCAAGGAAAATTATTAGTATTTATTATTATTTAAAATCCTAGAAATTGTAATAATAAACTCAACCTTGCAATTAAGATCAGTTTAAATGGATAGATATCTATTAGAACAAATGAATACAATGTGTAAGTGGTATATCTGATATAAATAGTCGTATTGCTGCCGGTAACAGAATTGACGGTGATCTTTTTCGTAGGATATGCGGATTCAGTTCAGTTTAGTTCAGTTTAGCTGATCGAATTTGAAAACAAGTACTAAAGGAGTGTCACAGTGATAATGAAAAAGAATCTTTTCAAGTACTTTGGTCACGCTGAGAAAATGGGTGACAAAATAATGGCAAAAAAGATTTAGGGAGACCTCAGTTTACCTTCGAGAATATACTATCGATGGCACTGGAGGAAGATCTGGTAAAAAATATGAGGACTCCGGAGAGCATGTATAAGGAAGTTAATGAAAGAGGACTAGACGAAAGATGTATATTCTCCGTTCCCTCTGGCTAGCACGGTAAGGAGAAAGCGTCACGTTAAAAAAAACAATACTATTCTGAAAGACACTGTAGTAAAGTAAACAATGAATTGATATTAAGTTCTTTCTGAGACTGAACAATAAATAAAAATCTGCATTTCCAAGTCAGACGTTAGGCCACTGCGGCACGAGGTCCTTATTTATAAAATAAGTACAAATTAAAAAAGAAAAAATAACAAATATAATAAATTAAAATATTTTTTACTGTCTCATAGCTAATGGGTATGATAATATATATTTATTTATATTACGTATATATTTTTTACTCCACTGCCTAATAGGTATTTCTAAAATAATGAAGTATAATGTTTATAAGAGGCTGTCGTGGTGCAGTGCCACATACGTAAGAGCGACGGCTGTGGTTTCGCTTTCCACTAGGAGAAATCAATAATTATTCATTAATATTTTCATTTTTTCGCTCTAGTATCAAGGCAAAGCGCAGTATTGAGCTCCACCATTCAACACGTAATGCCTCGAACATTCCGCAGAAAGTGGCAAACGGAGAGTCTTAACACTAGGTTTCCCTCTGCCTACTCTGTTATATGCGCGATACAGCGTGAAGCTGATATTTATAAAATGATCTAGCTGTAATATTTACCCTACGTACGCTCCACACAAGCTAATTACTTGTTTGTAAACACGTGTTACGGTTGTGTGCGTGTCAACTTTTAACGGGCATTGTTCGGAATAATGAAGTCTTGAAGTAGGCCTTGTATTGTAGAAGGTGTCAAGGGCTTGTAGATACTTTGCATATTTCGACCCTGTAAATAGAATAAATCTGTTATTTTAAAATTATTTTTAATATTTTTTTAGTTTTATTCACAATAAAGATGTCGGGGAATTCCAAGAGACGCGAGTTGACTTGCAAACTGTTATACATTTTCTGAAAATAAAAATTTTTTCTACCTAATGAATTATTATTATTATTTATTTAGAATAAGATTTTTCAATTTATTTATGGGTAGGTAGAGAGAAGATAATGTTGACTTCCTGTTCTTTTTTACGTCTAATGTAAAAAAAAAACTTGTTGCGGGCAACTACACGCTTTGTCTTATACTGTTCCAAATGCGGAATTGAGGCTTATTTTTAATATGAATTAAATGAATCCCAAATTAGGAATCGAACTCATATAAGGTGCAGTATTTAGACACTGTCTTACTGCGCTACGATAGAAAATTAAACACGATTATACAGTTATATCTATAGAGTAGAATTAAATCAACACTTGACATGTTACATAATGTCTCTTAAACAGAAATTGAATTTCAAATGACATTTTCACTTAATAAAGGAAATAAAAATATTTCTTTGATGCCTGTCGTGGCGCAGGGGTACAAGGTGGTGAGTTTGATTCCCACAAGAGTAAATTAAATATTAAATATTTTCATTTCTTCGCTCTAACGAAATAAAAAGCGGCGTTGAGGTTCCCTCTGCCTACTCTATCATAAGCGGGATATAGCGTTAAGTTAAAAAGACAGATTTAGACAAAAGCAGAGATATCTACTTTTTTAACTTCAGATGGACTTTTATCGATGTTAAAATTGATTACCAACTATGTATTCAGATGATTTTTTTGACATTAAACTAATATTATAACCGTACAAGCGTTTATTCTAATGCCAGTTAAACTTTAAGCTACATCTCTGAGTGTGACATTAAGACGATATTAATACGGCACACTGTATTTAATAACTATAGGTATTTATGATGGGAGGCGGTGGGAGGGGTTGATGAACCTGCGCGTAGCTCTGCTTAGACCACGAGTATTTGCTTGGAATTTGGTTATACTATGTCTGTATAGTGTGTTGTGTATATTAGATACAGTAACGCCCTGGTTGTGTATCTGATATCTGGAGGTAGTATTATGCATTTGTGTTATCTAGATTTATGATATTAGCTGAAGTTTTATAAATGTTGTGTATATTTGTGTGACAATGAGAACGTAGTTATCGTTTTAAGTAGTGGCGTAAAATGTTTTTTTAAGTAAATAGATTAAGGAAGAATCTATATGATTAAAGTATTTGCGCACAGTGTCTGTCTGATATGGTTGCACATAAGTTCGATTCCCAATCGGAACAGTGAACGAACGATGTTAATTTCACCGCTCTATTAACAATGTAAAACTCGGCGTTGTGTTCCACCACTCACCACGTTATGTCTTGAAAATTAGATGGAAAATGTGGAACTGAGTATCTTAGTTTCCATCTGCTAATCCTATACGGTATAGGGTTTAACCCTTAACTATAGTACAAACACGTCCCTTTTATGAAACGAAGCAAATATTTTTTGTAGTCTTTTTGTGTGAGCTATTCAATTTATTAAATTGTACTCTTTTGATTGCAAAAATCTTTTCAATTTATTCAACTTTTATTTTTTTTATAGTTTCACGCTTTTTCCCGCATATAGTAAGAGGCACAGGGAACCTAGTGTAAATACACTCCATATCCCACGCACATTGAGGCCGGTCGTGGCGCAGCGGCACGAGGTGTGACTGCAAAACCGACTGGTTGTGGGTTCGATCCCCACTCGAGGAGATGAAATATTTACTTAAATTTATATTTCCATTTCTTCGCTCTGGTGTCGAGGTTAAGCGCGGCGTTGAGTTCTGCCACTCAACACGCAATGCCTCCAGAATTCGGCAGAAAGTGGGGAACGGAGTGTCTTAACACTAGGTTCCCTCTGTCTACCCTGCTG
>JAATLQ010036627.1:0-12082 GCA_013421005.1 Heliconius erato x Heliconius himera | reverse complement strand
ACTAATTTAATTTTTATTTTTTTTTATTTAATCCCACGCACGAGATCGAGATGACGATTTTTCTACGTTGGACCACGTTACCCTCAATCACTGTAAACGGGCTAAAAATTACAAACAGAGTGTCTTAACACTATGTTCTCTATGCCTAAATTACCAAAATAAGAGATATTAAATGGAATAGCCCTTTTGATAATAGAAATTACGGTAAAACCAGGTCATGAGGTCTCTTAAATTCTACTATGGGCTATAACTGTCAATGGAACGGTTATAGCTAAGTACGTGATTATTTGGCCTACTTTGCTTTCAAATTTTTTGTTTGGATTAGTAAGGAATTGGAGTTTGTATAAAATTTTGATAGAAATTGTATAATTATAGTTATAAAAATATAATAATAGTGAAATATGATGTACCGTTACTTACGCTTTAAAAAAATTTCGTTAAATAAAAATATGTGCGAATGTGAGCCAAGTTCAAAGATATGAGTATTGATTCTATTGATATAGTAGCGAAAATAAAATACGAAAATTTATTAATTTTCTGTCTTTCCAAAAATATAAATCAGTTAATTTTAAAAATAGAATTATTTTACTGACGAAAGCAAGTAACAGGTCTATTCCAAGTATTATTTCCAAATTTGACTTAGCAATTTTTAATTAAGAGAAGTTTATGAAACATTTTTAAAGTGTTATTCCACACTTAGGAAAGAAAAATACTTATTTAGAAAACGTATAAAAATTTGAACTATACGTTCAGCTCACGTTTGAACGTATGGCTTAGTGGTCAGAGCGCCTGGTCAGTTTACAGGAGGCGCGGGTTCGAGTCCCGCTACGTTCAATTTTTTTTCCAAATAAGTATAGATATACTAATCTATAAAACTTAAAATATTTACAGCATGAAAATAATAATATATCTATTTAAACATGGTTGACAGAGGGAGCCTAGCATTAAGACAATCCGTCCTCTATCCAATTTTAGAGACGCGGCGTCTTGTTACCAGGAGCTAGGAAATGAAAGCAATTTATTGCCTCGATTGAGAATCGAATTCACAACCGTTTACTTTATATTCAGACGTTGTGTCGCTGAGTCAGTAGTATTAATAAAGAATCAAATCTATGTAAACACGAATAGCGCTAAGCCATATTTCTTTAGTGTCATCGCTGCATACCGTTATTGGATAAAACGTTATTCTGAGTGGTACATAAAGTCACGTACAAACATAACTGATATTGTCTTTTATATGAAATGATTCTTTATTTAAATGCTAATAAAGGTGAAGTTCATTTAATTTAGATAAGAGCAATAAAAGAACAGATCTAGTGACAAGACACTCAGTTCTCCATTTGCTGCCCACTTAGATTTCTTGCTTAATTAAATTGAGTAAACTTAAGTATTTGAAATCCGAGGCCGCGAAACCGACTCAACCTATGATTAAACGCGAAGGTCGTGACTTCGATTCCTACTCAGTGGAATGAACTTGTAACAAGATAAAACACGTCGTTGAGGTCCCCTACTTAATATGCAGGTGGTGGTACGTGAGAAACGGAGTGTCTTAACACTAAGTCTAACTCACTACTACCGACTACAGTCATACAATCAACAACTGTACCACAATATTCTCTATATATAATATGTAATAGAAAACACAAAACCATTTCGCTGTGACCGATGAATGAAATATCTTAAGATATAACATCTGATTAATCGCGATTAGCATTCCGGTCGCGGGCCCGCCGGCGCCGCGCGACTGCCCGCGCCCGGTACACAGATTGTGGCGTGGAGCTTTAGAAAAGCTTCTAAAGTATTAAATTTAAATTATTTTCAATTTTACTATGCCTTTTTTATGTACAGTAGGGTATAGTAGGGCACAGAGTATGTAGTGTCGAGACATTCCGTTCAGCACTGTAGGTCTGAATTCGTGGTAATTTCTATATAATTTATAAAAACAAAACAGTTTCACGCAGGAACCCTTTTTGTTTATCCATAGCACGGAAATGAAAATACTTTAACTATATTTCCGAGTGGAAATCGAACTCAGGACCATAACGCTTACAATTAGACCCTGTCCTACTGCGTCACGATGTCCTTAATATTTAATTTAAAGGTATATACATGCATGTATTTAGATGCCTTAAATCTTGGATATTATTTTGTGGTTAAAAAAATACCGTTATACTAGTTAGATATGTATTAAATTTATTTAAATTGTTATACTCTAAAAAGTGATTACTTTTTAAAATTAAAAATAGTTTCATATAAATATAAGTCATATTTATAATTTTCACAGTATTGATCAAGAACAAGAGACCGTCGTGACTATGAATATATTCATTATTTTCACTTTTTCGCTTTGGTAGATAAAGTGTGGCGATGAGTTTCGCCATTCAATGCACAATGTCTCAAAAATTGGGCGGAATATAGGAAACGGAGTGTCTTAGCATTAGATTCCATCTGCCCACTTTGCTATACAAGAAGAACGTATAGCTGTTTTATTATATAATAAGGAAAAAACAAATAAAGAATAAATATTTTTTTTTATCTGCAACCAAACTTCGAGACTTAAGACTTACTAGCAAATCTATCCGATATTCTTCTTAATTGAACACTTTTCTTAAGCACATCTAAATGAAAATACTATATAAAATATTGATTTCAACCTTCACTTACATTATCGGACGCACAATGTAAATCTTTTGACGTTTCAATGGGGCTTAATACTTGAAATTTGTTGTGCCATCTTGAGTACAAGAGAATCGGCGCGCGCGCAGCCGTTTTGTCAATCCGTCTATATAGCGTTTACCATTCAACTGTACCGCCGTTGACGAGTAATTGCTACTCGATTGAAATGTTCCAAACATTTTTTTTTGTATTTGAGAATATTTTATGTTGCGTTTTATGTTGATAAGCGTTTTTAGAGTGGACACGGCGGTTGTGGCTTCGATCTCCTTTCGGAGGAAGGAATTTTCACCTGTTTAGAAAAGTGATTTTAAGCAATTAAGTTTTTATTTGGACTATACCAACACAAAAATAAAGTATCAATTTCAACAAAACAAACACTCCAGCTACTTAATTCTAGTATAGGTACATATAGATTATTCTAAAATATACGTGTTTATATGAAATTATTAATAACAATAGTAATTAAAACCAACGGCCTTTCAGTGAATACTTCACAATAAATAATACCAGAGCGAAGAGAAATAAACAAAACGCTTCGACAATCACAGTCAAAATAATGTCTAATATAAGCAAAACTCTAGCATCCTCGAACATCGAGCAATTAGTGACGATATCTATAGCTGGTAACAAACCTAGACCTACCATTAAAATGAGAGACGAATAATAAATGAAATGAAATGAAAGAAAAAAGATATCTGTCGCGACGAATGGCTACAAATATGGCTGGGACCAATCAAAATTCTTTTCCAATTAAATAAACGAGGATAGCAAAAAGGAAAATTGTAAGGAAAACTGAGGGTGGCTTTCTCTAGCGGTGTGGATTGTGATTTGGTATTATTTTTTCGTTTATTTTGTATTTGGAGGTTATTAGATACTGCCGTTATGTAATATTATTTTTTTTCTAGATTTTATCTTTAGACTATATCGCATATTTTAAGGTAGGTAGAGGGAACCTGTAAACCTAGTGGTAAGACACTCCGTTCTCTATTTTCCTACGCGTTTACCGTCGCACGCTTGTGCCCCTGCGCGACGACGACCACTACTTACGGAATGTTTTAATCTAGTCTAATTTATCTTCACGCTGCATCCCTAGCAGGGTAGTCAGAGAGAATAGAGCGCCAAACGGTACGATATTTACAGATTTTTTTTTCAAATTAATAAACTAAACTACTGGATTAAGAAAGATGAAATTTGTCATGTTGTAACCTACCTAGGTTAGAGAATGTAGGAGAGCACTAGGAGAGGACTTCCCAAAATTCGTAAACAAAACGGATTCTTCGTTCCACGTCTTAAAGTCTACTTAAAAAAAATTGTACGTATGTACATATGCCACTCCACTATGTTAAGCTATCAACCGTTCAATGTGTCTTGTCTCTTAATATTTACAAGCAAATTAGTTGCTAAAGACTTTCTCTCTTAAAAATAATATTTATAAAAAAAAAATATTAAAATGAAGCATTTCACAAATAATATTTTTATCCGGGAACCGAATACAGTACCTCACAGTTCACATCACAAGGCCTTCTAAAAACATCGATATATTTATTTAAGCTTCTACCCATCTCTACCGTCTTTAGTCTCAATATGAGAGATATGGAAATAAAGTTTGTTCGTACCGCATTCTAGCGCACTAAATAGATCTATCACTATATAAATATTTATACGTAAGCGTTATCTATATGTTTTGTCATTTTGCGTCTTTATAAAATATTTGTGTTTTGAGATGAATTTGAACAAACTTTTTTTAAAATTTTCACGCTATATCCCGCACATAGAAGAGTAGGTAGATTGAACCTAGTGTTAAGGCACTCCGTTCCCACAAAGACACTTTCATTCCCCATTTTCTTCTCGAATTCTGAGACATTGTGTGTTGAGTGTCGGAACTCAACGCCGCACTTCGCCTCGTTACCAGAGCAAAAAATGAAGATATAAACATGCTAGTACTTAAAGTCACGTAATACATTCTAAGTACCCGTAGTCGCTCTGATCAAATGTACAGAGGGTAACATCGAAACTATTGACATGGTTTTATCACAAAAACCATTTTCAATTTTAACTATGTATTATTACTTCCTGAGATTAGTGCGTTCAACCACACAAATTCTTCAGCTTTATAGCATTACAGACGGACAATAATATAGTTTAAATATAAGTTTAGCTAAACTACAATATAGTTGCATCGTGTTAAGGAACTTTATCTCTCAAAGTGCGTCCTTAGCACGTCTGGAAAGGGTCACGACAAATTATGCGTGAACGCTCCACACCTCATTTGACTTGACGGCTCTCTGATTTTCAATATATTTATCATTTCTTGTATGGATTTATGATAGTTGTATTTATATATTTTTTATTATAAAGCCGCCGTGGCGCAGTGAGACAGTATTCGATTGTAAGTGCGACGGTTGTCGGTTCGTTCCCTGTTTAGGGTAAGGATTATATTTAAATTGTTTTTATTTCTTTGCTTTGGTAGACAAAGCGCGGCTTTGAGTCAAAATATCCCGAAATCTAATTGAAAGTGGGGAAAGGAGTGTCTTAACACTAGGATACAGCGTGGGACAAGCAAAAAAACCATACAAACAACGATAGTGTTATATCACATCGAAAGTCACTCTACATCCAATTCACATCACATTGTTTTAAAGACGAACATTACAAATGGGAATCGAATCAACACCTATCGCAACTACAATAAATTTTCAAATTTCAATTATACTTAAAATAAATATAAATTTCAATTCTATATATCTTGTAACATTTATATTTCTGTTAAAAAATCCTTAAACAAATGCCTCCGCGTGTTAAGATTCAGAGTGCGTCCACTTTAAAAATAGATGAGTACAATTCAAACTGAGTTGAAACTAAAAATTTGGGACCTCTTCTAGGGAATCGACTGTATTTATAATTTACACAGGCAAGAAACGTGGCCTATTTGCTTTTGATACAACTTGTATGGCAGTACATTATTCAAGAGGAGAGCTGTAAAGATGCATCGTTTAGTTTAGGCCAAATGAGTGGATAGTTGGATAGACAAAGAAAGATAAATTCATTTTACTTCTATGTAAATGTAAATAAATGTTTAATTAATTTTTTTCCATTAGCATATGCCGCAGTGGCGTAGTGGCATGGCTTCTGTCTGTAGACGCGGCGGGTATAGGTTTGATTCTCACTCTGAGTATTAACAAATTTTCGTATTGAAAATTGAGTAGAAAGTGGGTTAGAGTGTATTAACACTAAGTACCCTCTGCCCACCCTGCTACATGTGAAATACAGGGTGAAGCTAAAAAAATACCACAAAAAACAAAATTTTATATCATTTTAAAGGTCGTAAGTATATCATGTAAAAAAGCGCGACATTACATTGAAAAAACCTAACTGATTGCGGCCGACACACAGTATGTACAGAACCCACGGGACTAGACCCCTAACGATACGCGATAAGCAAAAAATATATATATATATAATGAAACGAAATGAAATGAAACCTGAAAAAAAAACCTACTCACGCGATACAACCATTAGAAAATAAATATTCTCTGTTTTGATTCGATTTATCCAACGTAGAAGACGCGACTGACATAAAATCAATTGACTGACACGCAACGCTAAATGTCAGTAAAATGTAAGTTATGTGCCGTAAATGTGTCATTCCCTACGTAACGTGACGTCAGAGTTTTAGTAAACGTATGATAAACAAACGAATTGTTGTAGCGTGACTTAAAACACAATGAAATTTTATCGTTTACATTAATTTTGCATATTATGGGTAAAAGTTAATGTCTGTGGTTGTGAGTTCAAATACTTATATATCTATAAGAATACTTTCATTTACTTGTTTTATTTAGATAAATGGCGGCGTTAAGTTTCGCTCTGTAGCAGGTTAATTTTCTTGAATAAACAGAAAGTGGAAAACGGCACGTTTTAACTCTATTTTCTATTACTTCAACCACGAAAACGAAAAGAAAACGTCTCCAAGTTATTTATACGTTTGCATTTCTATGGGAAACCATCAAAATCATGTTTAAAATAGGACAATAGCTGTCATAGTAGTGAACCTCAAACGTCGAATACGAATGTGTGAGTGTATATTTACAAGGGTGGCACTCACACACTAGCGTTGAGACGATCATTTACATACAGGGTGCGGATCGAGTGCAAGAGGGATAGCTGCTTATAGCTCCTAGCCCGCTATAGGAGTAAACGAGACAACTATATCATTGTCCTGATGGTAGAAAAAAAAGTGGGCGGAGGATTACATTATAGTAGCGAAAGTAATCGATATTCTGTTTTAGTACGTTGCTGCAAGTGCACCTAAATACTCAGGTTAGGTCACGGTTTTTGTTTAAGGAAGAAGGGAAAGAGATTCTCATATATATCTAAGGAAAAAAGTTCCTTATAAGTTATTCTTTTAATATTTAATAAAAGAATTACTGAGATTAAATAATATTTTATAATAATAATAGTAAATGTACTCAAAACAAGATTTTATATAACATGAATGTAGGATTTGCACTTCCTAGACTATATTCAGATTTTTTGAGAATTTAATTTAATTTTTTCTTAAAAGTAACACTTTTAAAAAAATATATATAATTTACCAGTTTCATAAAAATAAACAGAAACAGGGGAACGGAATAACTTGTCACTTTTTGTGTGTAACGAAAATGAATATTAGAATGAATTATTTTATCTCCTGGCTCTAAGAACAAAACAAAGCGCGGCGTTAAATTCCGTCTCCAAACAAGCATTTTAGAAGTAACCTCTTTCCCCCATATTTACACTTATAACCTATCGTAAACCATTTTATTGCGTATAAATCTTTTAAAGCACAAGGGCATTGTTTTATGCTTGTTACGTCATTTTGTATGCAAAACGTATGCGAGTCTATTGATACTTGGACTCACTGTTTATTGTGGAGGAGAGATACGGAGAAAAAAAAGAGGTTTTACATTTGCATTCTTATTTTAGTAGGATCATATTTTTTAATTATCGTAGTTGCTGCTTTTAATAAATAAAAATCATATGAAGATTGCCTTACCATTAGCCATGTTCACGATGGGTCCCTATTAGACTTATAAAAGTAGGTAAACCTCTTCTAAGATTTTTAATTTTTTTTAACAACCACTTTGCATCCAGTTTTCGAGACGCCATGTCTCGTGTTGAGAGCACGAACTCAACACCGTGCTTTGTTTCTTTACTAGAGCGATGAAATTAAAGTAATTTGTGTTAAGTTTGTTCCTCAAATCGGGAATCGAACTCACAATCGTCGCGTTTACAGTTTGAAGCTTGTCCTCTCATATTAGATAACTTCTTTTAATAATCTTATTTTACATCTCCTGTAGGTACCTATATTTTTAATTTTATTACCCTACAAATAAATAATTTTGATCTTCTATTTACCTATACCATACCAAACATTTTACTATAATATTTCTTAAAAATACATACAAAATTCTTGGTAAACAACGATACAGAGTTAGTTCAGATAAGGGCGTCGACACGCGCACCCAATTAAGATCTTCATTAGGCGCCTTCCGCGAAGTGCTACGAGTGGAGGTAATAAAACGACAGCACATTGAACTATAGGTTTGAATCTTGCGCGTGGTAAATATTTGTATTTTTTAACATCATTGAAACCAGTCGCGGTGCAGAGGCACAAGCGTGCGACTGTAAAAGCGACAGGTTGTGGATTCGATGTCCACTTGAGGAAATGACTTAACATTAGGTTCCTTCTATGGGGGAAAAAATATGAATCTGTTTTTTTTTTTATTTTTATTATATTCAAAATATTTAAATTTATCTTGTTTAACTTATCAGGGAATAAGGCTATTCTTAAATATTTTTAAACACATTATGAGAGCTTATGTAAGATGAACAGGTTTAGTTTCCACCTGGTACTGAAATATTGTATATTAGAAGCGTAACTAAACGCGGTTTTTCGCTAATATTAAATTTTTCTTCCGAGTCGAATTCAAAACCATCATCATAATTTTTATAAATATGACATTTAAAAGCTTTTTCATTTCAGAAGCTTTATAATGAAAAAGCTTTGAAACTTTTTACTTACCTATAACTAACTACACACAAGTCAAAACCATACAGTCGAGCTCACGACAAACATACTGTACAGTACGCAAGATAGTAAAATATTATTTTAGTCCTTAAGCGTACTGTAAAATAAACTTGTGTTGCACACTGTACGTCTGGTTTAGTAGATTCTCTATATAAGTAGAGCGGCACCGACGTCTCTATGTACACTCATGAGAAAACTCCTTTGGAGTTATTTTAAATTATTTTTGTATAGCATTTTGTTAGAAGAATTGGAACAATTTTGTTATTATTATATTATATTGACCTTGAGTGTTATTTAACACGTCGAAAAGTATTATTTTTGTATTTAAGTAACGTTTTCTGTTTTTGTTTCTAACATATACATATTTTGTTTGTATATCCGTATATAGATGAGATGAGATGTGAGCAGCACATTCCTGACTTCAGCCACTCTACACGCAATGTCTCAAAAAATGTAATGTACTGAATGAAGTGTCTTAATATTAAATTCCCAGGATACAGGATGAAGCTAAAAAAAGAAATCGGCTTGTGGTTGTTAATTTGAACATCTACGTCGTAATTGATCTAAAAACTACTACTAACTTCACATTAACTTTATTATAACCAAAATAAACTATAAAATAAGAAAATATATCTAAAACGTTTTCCATTCTGAGTAGACTGATTCATCATATTCGAGCGCAGGTTGGAGCGACAATTGTAATGTAAAACCAGTGGATTTGAGCCAAATACCTCACGTGACGTACCGTTCGTATAACGACGTATATACTAGCATATATATAAAGCGCTAACGAGGTGGGTTGCTTTTCGAAGAATATCTTATATATCAAAACATTTTTGTGATTTAAAATTTTGACTAAAAATAAATATGATTGAAGATAAAATATTTTTACAGCTAACATCCTCACAGGTACATTCTACTACGAATTAAAAACGTACTACAGTTCCATCTATCAAAATATAAGATCTCGAATTTGGACGGGAAGTGGAGAATGAAAGAGGAAGATTCTCTCTGCCTACACTATGGAATTTATTTTGTATATGCTATAAGTGTAACTAATACGTGTAACTAATAGGCCCATGGCCTTTATTTTCTAAAATGGTTTTATAAAATCGTCAATTTAAAAGATGTACCTACTTTATAAAAGACAGACTCAATCGTCAAATGAATGTTAAAATATATTTTTGAAATATTTTCATTGGTTCAAGGTGTAGTGCCTGACACATAAATAACCGTTTTAGTGGGAAGTTGAGAAAACAATAACGTTTCTCTAGGTCATATTTATTTTTTTGTATATGATAGCGAACGTGTAAAAAAATATATTATTATCAATATCAGCTTCACGCTGTATCCCGCACACAGCAGGGTAGGCAGAGGGAACCTAGTGTTAAGACACTCCGTTTCCCACTTTCTGTTGGATTCTAGAGGCATTGCGTGTTGAGTAGCAGAGCTCAACGCAGCGTTTGGCCTCGACACCAGAGCGAAGAAATGGAAATATAAATTTAAATAAATATTTCATCTCCTGGAGTAAAGGATCGAACCCACAACCAGTCGGTTTTACACTCACACCTCGTGGCGCTGCGCCACGACTGGCCTCTTATTAATAAATAGCAAAAAAATTAAAAGCATTACAAAATCATATCACATGGTTCCTATACACACCAGACAGAAGCCAAAAAGCTGTCTCTACATTATAACATACACACTCGGGATTTTAAAACAGAATTGAATTTTCAAATCGATTTAAAAAATTAATACAAACAATACAAAAGGTTGCAAAGGATGGCAAAAGTTTTTGTAGTTGTCAGTTTATCAATGGTAGAGTCTTCCCATATGATTCCTTAGCATTAATTAGTATTGTTTAAAGGAATTTGAACCTTATGTTCTAAGCAACAAGGGCAAAGTGCTAAAGAAACTTGGTTCGAATGGTAGCACGTATCGGAAGCTACAATGATGTACACGGCCAGTTTCATTGCGAATGATTTTTTTTATCAGTATTCTTGGTGTGGATGTGATAAGAATGGATGTGTTATTTGATTTTATTTTTTTTTGTTCTCGAAATATTTATAATATCACGAGTTTATGCTTTACTTTTATTTGTAAAGTAATCTGTTTGAATAAAAAAACTGGAATATTTTTTTTATCAAAATTACTTTTACAAAAATTAAATAAAATAAAATTAACTTATTTTTTTAAAACTGATAAGCCATTTTAAGTTATTTAAACATTTTTTCTAAACTAAAAAATATATTAGTAAGTATAGCGAAAGTAAAATTAAAAACCAACATCCTTACGTGCTTTGTACGATATTGATTAAATTACCTAAATAAATAACAATATAATGGCATAGCATTCAATGTTTATAAATAATCGACTTCAATCAATAACAATTACTCAATAACACTAACAAAACTAACAAATGTGAGTCATTCATACGTATTAAATTTGCATAGCAGTAATATATCATTCTACAACTTGATCATTCATCATTACAACATGAATCCAATTCTATACAAGACAACTTCAAAGGTGTCGACTTCATTGAGATGCGCTACCGTTGTTCTCTAAACGACGGTACCTTAAAGGGCTTCTTGAGTATCAATCACTGCCACCGCTACTTGGTGTCATCGGTACTGACATTAAGCTTAGATATGCTTAATGTTATAAGTCATGATCAGTTCACGTTGTATCCCACATACAGCTGGGTAGGGAGAGGGAACCTAGTGCTAAGACACTCCGTTCCCTACTATCCACCCGATTTTGGAGGCATTGCGTGTTGAGTAGCAGAACTCAACGCCGCACTTTGCCTGTACACCAGGGCGAAGAAATGGAAATATAAATTTAAATAAATATTTCATTTCCTAGGGATCGAACCTTGTGGTTTCGATTCCTGTCGAGTTTACAGTCACACTTTGTTTAAAGTTGTGGTTTATTTGAATTTGTATACTATTCTTTATTATCATCCTATTAAATATATTTATTCCTAAAATGAAATAAGATAATCCTCCACTCTGAAAGAATGGTTGTAGTCATTTATTTAGGGTTGTGTAACTGATATCCCAAACACCTTTTAAAATATTATTTAATATTTTATGCCTTGGCTCGTGATGTGTCTAGTGGTTAGAACTCTTTATAGTTGTGATCGTGAAGAACCCAAAATCTTTTAGAGATTCAGAGGAAACAGTGTTAAGAATTCCATATTATGCCATTAGAAGGTATCGCTTTAATAAGATATTTGCCATCAGAAGTTGTTCCTGTGTCAGTTATTTAGATAACTGTAGACTCGACAATATAACATTGTCATAACTCGAAGCTCGTCCGAAGATAAGCCAAGAG
>JAATLQ010036626.1:28834-40910 GCA_013421005.1 Heliconius erato x Heliconius himera | reverse complement strand
AAAACGTGTAAAAAAAATTTTCCCGGGTAAATCAGTAAAATCGATCACTGAAAGTCCAATAAAAATCAGTTCAGTTATTTTGGACATTAGCTCGGGGAAATAGAAAGACAGACAGAGACAAAAATATATATTTTTTTATTGTATTTGAGTATTATGTAAATAACCACATGCACTTGCAAAAACATAGCACAACACATTTAATTTTAATTCTTTTAAATATTTATTTTACTTTAATAATAGTAATAATGTAGCTGGTTTTGTTTAGTTTTTTTTATTAATATTTTACTTTGGCTACATTTACTTATATTTTTTTTTCATTTAAATTAGTTATATATTTTCTAAAACAATTTCATAAATATATCTAATAAGTATTCGTATAGTTTAAGCGGGCGAAGCCGCGTCCGGGTCCGCTAGTATATATATATATATATATGTTCCTAAGAGAGCTGTTTTAATTTAAAGCTTTTGTGATGTTGTAACCATTATTACCAAGATTATTCTCCCCCCTTTTCCCCTTTTTTTTTCTAATGAGGCGCTCAAAGGGTCTCTGGAGCGTGGCCATAGATGTTTTGTTAAACTTACAATTTTAGGAAATAAATATAAAGCAAGTTTCAAACACACATTTGATTAAAAACGAGAAAATATTTTTATTTTAATCATGAGACGTGAAAATTTATATTTCCATTTCTTCGCTCTGGTGTCGAGGTTAAGCGCGGCGTTGAGTTCTGCCACTCAACACGCAATGCCTCTAGAATCCGGCAGAAAGTGGGTAACGGAGTGTCTTAACACTAGGTTCCCTCTGCCTACCCTGCTGTGTGCGGGATACAGAGTGAAGCTAATTTAATGAAACGTGAAGTTGTAACAAAATTTATAAGTGAGACCAGTCGTAGCGCAAGGGCACAAAGTGTTATAAAATCGATTGGTTGTGGGTTCGATCCCCACTCGAGGTGATGAAATATTTACTGAAATTTATATTTCCATTTCTTCGCACTGGTGTTGAGGCAAAGCGCGGCGTTGAGTTCTGCCACTCAACACGCAATGCCTCCGGAATTCGCCAGAAAGTGGGGAACGGAGTGTCTTAACTTGATGTGTGCGCGATACAGCGTGAAGCTGATAGGGTGAATATACTATAATGGCAGAAAAACTGCAAAAGGAAAAATTTTAACTTTACTAAATATTTATATGCAACATAAATTTTCTTTAAATTTCTGTATAATAGTATATTTAATATGTGTTTAGAATATTTAATAGGCATTGAGAAATAAGATAGCTATCTCATTATATAAAGTTTTTATTGTTACAAAAGTTCAAGCACATTATATATGTTTAGCCTGCAATTTCACTGATACCTGCAAATAAAAAATGATGATATTTAATTATCGATTCTTAAGAAAAAAATATTCTGTTGTAAATTATTAAATGATTTAATGTTTGCCAACTTTTAAGTTTGCAAAGTATTATGTATTGTGTAATTATATTTCTGACTGGTCACGACAACTATGACTACGAATGACATTGACAAAATAGATTTTGAGTAAATACGTACCTGCAGTCCCCAGTATCTCGGCGATGCGCGCGAAGCCGGTAAGGCTGTCGAGCGTGTGCTGCAGGTGCCCCAGCAGCAGGGAGGATATCTCGAGGGTGCCGTTCATTCTGTAATATTATACATATTATAAAGACGAATATTAGAATTACAATTATCAGTGATCATGCATGGTGGTGCCTCAGTCCGACGTGGCGCAAGAATGCGACTGTAAATGAGACGCTTGTGGATTCGTTTTCCACTCGAGGAAATTAAATATTTAATATGCTGATGCCCTCGCTCTGGTAACGAGGTAACGCGGCGTTAAGCTCAATCATTCAACGCACGGTGCCTCGAGAGTTCAGCGTATAGTGTCTTAACACTGGGATCCCAGGTTTCCTCTGCCTACCGTGCTATATGCGTGTGAAGGTAAAAAAATTAGTAAGACTAATAGCAGAACTTTAAAGACAGACTGACTTTACGATTAGGTATTTAAATGTTGTTATAGAAAATACAGATGTTTAAATTATTTTTCGCAATAGCAATTCGAAAAGATGAAGAAGAGAAAATATATTTTTTTGTTATTATACTATTATATTTTTGGAAATATGCTTGTGATTTTTTTTTTCATAAACTAGTTCAGAGATCATTTATTACTTTTACATATTCTGTGCGTTGAAAATCAATTCACTGAATTGTGAATATCAGTATTTTAATGAAATTGTAATACTTACTGGCAATTAGCATTTGAGGTCATCTGCAACAAAAAAATATTTTATATTATCATATGTAATGAAGACCAGTCAACTGTCAACGCGACGTTCGTGGGTTCGATGTCCCCTTGGAGGAATAAAGTATTTACTATTTTCATTTCCTCGCTCTGGCAACGTGACAAAGCGCGGCGTTGATTTCCGCCACTCAAACCAATGCCTAGAGAATTCGGTGGAAAATGAGAACAAGAGTGTTTTAACATTAGCTCCCTTTAGAACTCTGCTACATGCTCGATACAGTGTCAATCTGAAAAAAAAACTATTTTACCATAAATGCATATCGAACCAACAACCGTCGTATTTACAGTCAAGCACCATAGCGCCACGACGACCTATAATACTACGAACGGCAGTAATACCTACTGACACTAATCATATAGTTACTGTAGAACTATGTGTAAATATATTTTATAATATCTAAAATATATTTCTTAACAAATTAAATCCGTCACTCACCAACAGTAAGGTAAATAAAAGTAAGACGAGAGAAGAAAATCTAGACTCAGGTCGACGCGACATCTCGACGTGGTATTTTCACAAAATTTACTGCTTCTTGTAAGTATACTTGCTTTATATACGCACTTGAGTCCTCATTTTGTTGTAAACCTATTATTATAATTGTTATACGTATTGTTGTCATGTAAATAGGCAATTCGTCCTTAGCGATTCTCTTTAGCTGGTGGTTGAGGTCTTTTCGGTCTCATGTTTTATATGTAGCTAATATAACTAGGCTAGTTTCAACCTCATGCCCCAATGAATATTATTCGACGTGTTAATTTTATTTAGTAACAACACCTTAACAAAATTGATAATATTTCTAAGAAAATATTAGTTAATATTTAGGTTTACTAATATTTTTCTAAAGGTTAATTAATATTTTCTTAGAAATATATATTCTTAGAATATTAAAAAGTAAAACCATTGAGTTTACTCTGGTTCTTGGTGTCACTTATCTCTATATATAATAAGACAGTAAAAATATTTTGTCTGTACATTTAGTAATTTTGACTGAAACGGATAGAGGAACACTTAAAAAGAATAATAGATAGCAAAAAGATTTTTTTTTAATTTCTTGTCTGTCTCTCTGTCTGTCTGTCTGTCGACATATTTCTGTCCGCATTTTTCTCTGAAAGTACTGAACCGATTTACTTGAAAATTTCACCAATTGCTTTGTTTTAATTCAACTTGAGTACTAAAGTTTAGATCATCAAAATTGGTTCATTAAAAAAAAAGTTATCGTCATTTGAATGAACTCAAGGCATTAGTTTGCCTGCGAATATTATATAGCAATCGCGCTGGTATGACCCTGGCTAAAGAATGACATTCGAAACGTCTGGTTTATATGATTGTTGATAAAAATATATATTTTTGAAGCACTATTATATAATACTAGCGACCCGCTCGCGGCTTCGCCCGCTTATACCACAGAATTATTTACTTAACACACTGAAATATGTTCGTGTTTTGATATACCTATTATGTATGTTTGCAGCGCAATGAAGATTTTTTTAGAGAAAGTTATTAAAACTTTAGGTCTTATTTTTGTATCTCCTATAAGAATCTTCAATTGAATGTTTGAAATAAAAACATAACTTATAGATACTTACAATAAAATCCTAACTCATCAGTGTCTGTACATAGAAGATATTACAATTAATAATGTAATAAAACTTGGTCAGTTGGTCTGTTTGTCTGTGCGTTTCTTCACAATAATCTCAGAAACTGCTTAACCGATTTGAATACTTTTTTGTTTGTATTTTGGCAAACTGCCCTTAAATATTGAGTAATAGTTTCATTTTAATCAGCTTCACGCTGTATCCCGCACACAGCAGGTTAGGCAAAGGGAACCTAGTGTTAAGACACTCCATTCCTCACTTTCTGCCGAATTCTGGAGGCATTGCGCGTTGAGTGGCAGAACTCAACGCCGTGCTTAACCTCGACACCAGTGCGACGAAATGGAAATATAAATTTAAGTAAATATTTCATCTCCTCGAGTAGGGATCGAACCCACAAACAGTCAGTTTCACAGTCACACTTCGTGCCGCTGCGCCACGACTGGCCTCAACTGGACTGGACTTTATTTTAATCGATTCACACAAAGTTAAAACCAGATACACGCTTTATCCCGCCTTTAGCAGGGCAACTTAGTGTTAAGATATTACGTGTAATGTGTGACTGATGTGCGAACTGAAAATATTATTAAACGAAATGAAAATAATATTTAATTATAATTCAATCCTCCAAGTGGGGATCGGACCCACACCAGTCGCGTTACAGCCACAACTTTGTGCCCCTGTGCCGCGATGGCCTTTAACAAAGAAGAGATGAGAAGCGTCAGCGCTCCTTTTACGGAAACACCATATAGGGTAAAATATTTTAAAGAAATTAAGCAATATACATCAACAGTGAAGACGTAGGTTTTTTTGTTCATTTCACGATGATTATTCATATCTATATTTCGTCTGACGCGGTTACGCATAGATAAAATGTATTGACATCAGCGCGTCATCTAAACATAATATATTCATAGTTTTATAAACTATGAACTCACAATCAAAATTTACTTTCCAAATACATATACAGTAATACCCCGGACTTACGCGGTAGGTGGGACCGCCGTGTAAGTCGAATTCGCGTAAGTCGGTGTTCAACTTTGCATATAAAGTTTCTTTAATCAGGACCAGAGTTTAAAAAAAAAAACATAATCTAGAAGAAAAATGTTTAATAAAGTGTAGGATAATAAAAAAAATTACATTGTTATGAATAAAGTAACCTAAACCGGAATTATTTTGACCTGGAAGGCTTCATATATTCTAACAATGTTGCCTGCCGAGTTAAATTTTTTTTCTTTTCCATTTCACAAATTTTCATTTTTACTTCAAAGTCTTTAATTATATTTAGTTTTCACTCCAAACACAGTGTTTTCTTTTCTTGTTATGCTTAAATGACTAATTTTTCGTTCTTTTAGACGTTATAATTAGAGATTATAAGTAAAACGCACTGCGCACGTAAAACAATTTCACGCGGAACATGTTTAAACCTGTCGCAAACTGAAAACTGAGTGTGCAGAGCGAGAGAGCCGATGCGCGGCAATCAAAATGAAAAACCGTGTATCTCCGAATTCGCGTAAAACGGGGTAGCGTAAGTCAAGGTATTACTGTACTTTTTATTGCAGATATCGCCATTTGAGCTAGTCCCGAAAAATATACCTACTTTATTATTTTTGTTAATGTCACCAACGTTGACGTTTAAAATAATAATTATGGTAGACTAAACAACTATTAATTGTACTTCTTTTTTCAGCTTCACGCTGTATCCCGCACGCAGCAGGGTAGGCAGAGGGAATCTAGTGTTAAGACACTACTTCCTGTTTCCTACTTTCCGCGGAATTCTGTAGGCATTGCGTGCTGAGTAGTGAAACTCAACGCCGCACTTTGCCTCGACACCAGAGCGATGAAATGGAAATATAAATTTAAATAACCCACAACCAGTTTATGCTTTGTGCCCCTGTGCCACGAACGGCCTCAATTTACTTTCTTCTTTTAAATTGTGGTTAAATACAATAATCGTAATTTAATTATGTCAAATTTCTATTAACCGACTTCTTAAAAGAGGAGGTCATCAATTCGACTGTATTTTTTATCCTTGTTACCTCAGAACTTTTGACTGTGTGAACCGATTTTGATGATTCTTTTTTTATTTGGAAGCTAGTGCGTCCCGTGTAGTCATATTTTAATTTAGTTCATTTCCGACAATGGTATCTATGAAAAAATCATATAAATCTCAAATTTACATTATGTATGTGCGCGACAAATGGACTAATATCTCAATATCAACTCAACCGATTTTAATGATTCTTTTTTTATTAGAAAGAGTACACATAAAGGGTAGTTTGGTGAAAGTTTGGTTAAGTTCAGAGTATGAAATCCGATTGAAATTGAAGAAGTCGATTTTTTTTATAAAAAAATATAATTATGTTATTTTTTCTGGTAAAATTTCTTTGTACTCTATGATAAAAACTATTCTATAAGTTGCATTAGGTTTTGAACTATTACCATGCTAAAAATAAATTAATTTTATACAGTAGTTATCGGTATTTTAAGTAATTTACATTTTTCAGTTTTTATTTTTTTTAAATAAAACTATAATGAAATTCGGAATTAAACCCAAAAAAATGTACCTTGGGAACCTAGGCTAACACCATGCAAAAATTCATCAATTTCTGTCCAGTAGTTTTTGCGTGATTGACGAACAAACAAACAGACAGACAGACAGACAGACAGACAGACAGACAAGAATTCTGTTGGGTGGTTTTTTAAGTTCTATAATCGACATATAAACCGACCTAATTTTTATTTTTTTTATATCTTTCATGTACAGAATTGACTTTTCTATCCTTTTATTATATATGGAGATAGAGATTTTATACAATAAAGTAAGCAAAGTTGAATTGTTAGTGGAGATTACCTTCATAAATCATAACAGTTAAGTTTAAGTCGTAATTAGTTCAACCTGCCGGTCGTGGCGCAGCGGCACGAGGTGTGACTGCAAAACCGACTGGTTGTGGATTCGATCCCAACTCGAGGAGATGAAATATTTACTTAAATTTATATTTCCATTTCTTCGCTCTGGTGTCAAGGTTAAGCCTCCAGAATTCGGCAGAAAGTGGGGAACGGAGTGTCTTAACACTAGGTTCCCTCTGCCTACCCTGCTATGTGCGGGATACAGCGTGAAGCTAAATTTAATCTATTTTAATTCAACACAGAGATAAAGAACGATCTTGAAAAAAATATCAAGTAAATACAAAGATTTTTTGGTTGGTTCGTTCATATAATATATATAACTAATTTGAAAACTGTACAGGAGTTAATATGCAATTAATACAGTTATTTTACAAAGAATATTATGAATCCTACAACCTAAATTAAATTATTCACTGACATCAGCTCATTTAACAGAGTTTTAGAATTATGATGAGACGTATATTATATAGGTAAAAAGAACATAAAGTTACAAAAATATATACGTATAATACATAATTAGCTTTATGTATATTTTATAAATATCATCAACAATGGTCGTATTTTCTTATTTAAAACAATCAAAAATTCTTTGACGATAATGTCGTAAAAAAAAATTATATTAGAAGTCATTATAGTTGTCAATCAATTGTGCTTATTAAATCAGTAATCATGTATTTTAAGCGGGCGAAGCCGTGGGCGAGCCGCTAGTATTAAATAAATGCAGGTATTCTAATTAGAACACGATGAAAATAAAAAAATAACATATTTAAGTAATAATAATCAAGAAGCTACATTTAATTATATTTATACATATGGTTTGTGTAAAAAGATAAAACTTAAGTATATAATTTTTTTATACACTCCTAGCGCAGAATATATCTACGTATTACTTTTAAAGAAAGATAAAATAATGTAAATGTGCGCATCTAACGTGATATTGTTTTAGTATATAAAGGCAGTGCCTTGCTCTAGATACAGTTCGAATCTCTTCACTTTTGTACTGTGATCTTCTTGTACTCCAACAAATGTATTTTATAATAATATATTATTTTTTGCTTCTCGCTGTATTCCGCACATACCAGTGTAGGCAGAGAGATCTGTGAATCTAGTGGTATGACACTCTATTCTCATTAAGACACTTCTGTTCTCCACTTCTCGTCGAATTCTGGAGACATTGCGTGTCGAGTGGCGGAGCTCAACGCCGGGTTTTGCCTCGGAACCAGAGCGAGGAAAAGACAATATAAAATGTTTCATTTTCTCGATTGAGAATCGAACTCATAAACTGCCACGTTTATAGTCGCGGGTATGCGGCATATCTATAGATAAAGGGCTTATCTGGAGGGGACCTGAACTTTAGTTTTAATCAAATATGTCCAGATTTTTTTTATTTTTTCAGGGCATAATTTTTGGTAGTAGAATTTGGGGTGGTGCCCAGTAAACCGCCCCCCCCCCCCTCCCCCTTTTCTACATCCATGGTAGACAGAGTGAAACTAGTGTCTCGGAAACGGAGTGTCCGTTTTGTTTCTTTTCATAGACATTGTAGTGTTATTAATTAATTTGTTTCCAGTGTTACATTTTTTCAATGAAATGTTTTTAAATATATTTAGTAATACATAAATAGACTAGTAGTCTATTTACATTACACTACAAAGGACGCTAGTCCTCACAGGTGTTTCAATCACATTATGAGCTAATATTGAAATGTGTATCAGTTTTCTCTACAAATATCTATTTATATCATAAACATATATGTATGTATATTTTAGCAGAAATGTAACGAAGTTTCCCCCTGTCTCTCTTACCACTCACTTTTCCATTATAAATCTTTTTTGTCATTCTTTCAACACTCAATCGTTCGACATGCCCAAACCAGCTGAGCACGTTCTTGTTCATTCTCACCGTGACATCCTCGCTAATACCTGCCATTCTATGTATCTCTTCATTGTGAATTCGATCAGCTAAGCTGACTCCGCATATCCTACGAAGAGATGGCATCTCCACGGCATTCATCTTTCTTTCATTTGAATATATTTTATTTTATTTTATCGGTATCAGTGGAAGGTTTGTCCGCAGTGAACAGCCCTTTTGAGAGCTGCTACGTTTCATTTGCCACGTGTACTTTAAGAGAACAGACTGATATGGCGCCTTGAGGGACAAGGCGATGCGCGCAGAATACCAGGCGACCACCCTGGGCTGGATTTGGTTGTAAGTTGATTTAACTGATAAAGATGACCCTTAAAAATATAATTCCCAAAACAGCCATCAGATGGAAACGAAGAGTAGTCCAAATTTTTTTAATAGTTTTTCGTTCGTTCATCACGTTCGTGATACAGCATGTCGGGTCGTAGATCAAGACGGAGATCTAAAATCTGTGAAGTGCGATCCAGAGGCTATATTAGAACTCGAAATGGTCGAAAATAGACCTTTCGCGTTAGCACCAGTAGTCAACAATTCAAACGCCCATTCAAATAAATAATAATATTAAATGTTAAAATATTGATTTGAAGGATTCAACATATTCTTTGTATAATAATAAGTTCTTTGATTTTCACGATTATTACACATTTTAAATAAAACTATTTTAACCGGATTAATCGCGTATATTTTGTATTTTTATACATTTTTGGAAACCCGACGTTTCGAATATTTTGCACCTCAGTCTACCCGTGACCACGGACTACTGCAAAGTGTTCGAAACGTCGGGTTTCCATAATGTATAAAAATACAAAAATGATTGCATATTAACTCCTGTACGGTTTTTAAATTAGTTACATACATTATTGGCTAAATGTACAATTGGTAAATATGTAGTTATTACAGTGTACACGTAGAAGGGCTGTTTTTAGGCATTTTTATATAGATTTATTTCAAACGAACGAACGAACCGAACAATCTATGTATTTACTTAATATTTCTTTGAAGATCAAATCGGTCTTTATCTATATGTTGAATTTATTACGACTTAGACTTAACTGTTATTATTCATGAAGGTAACCTTGACTAACAATTCAATTTTGTTATTTTATTGTTTGTACTCTGAACAATAGTGCTTTAAAAATATATATTTTACTTTCAGAGAAAAATGTGACCATACATATCGACAGACAGACAGACAGACAAGAAATTACAAAAATATATTTTTGCATTCTATTATTCTTTTTAAGTGTCCCTCTATCCATGTCAGTCAAAATTACTAATTGTATAGACAAAATATTTTTACTGTCTTATATATAGAGATGAGATGACTCAAAATAGTCAAGGCTATTTTGAGACCCAATACCAAGGGTATTGGGTCTCAACTAGGGGTCGCAATCCGGGATCCCGGGATTCAAAAATCCCGGGATATCGGACCAAATATAGGTCTTAAAATCCCGGTTTTAATTTTACAAGAAACCGGGATTTTCGATATTTTCGGATTTTAGAAAGTTAAAAGTTATTTATTCGAAATAAATATGCCTGCTACTAAATTCAAGCTTATTTAAGATATACAATGGTACATAACATACATCGGCAAAAGTAAGCGATGAGTTTTCCTCAAAATTTGAAATTTTACGACATTAACCGAGTTTGACCGGCCCGACCAACGAACGTACGAATACCGTATTTACTCATTGGGCGTCGTTTAGCGCATTTTTGTTGCACGTCGGTGTTGCACGTCGTCGTTGCACGCTTTTCTTGTCCGTCGATGTTCCAGATGTCATTATTGTTTTTCGTTAATATTGATTATTATGATATATATGTTATAACTAACTTCACGCTTTATCCCTAGTGGGGTAGTCAGAACGGAGCGCCAAATGCTACGGTCTCTACATACCTCTTTCGCCTCGTCCACTGTCATGAATCTCCTTATACATGCCCTCCGGCGGGTCCTCATGCTTTTTACGTGACCTTCCTCCAGTATCTTTGATACTGTTTTCGAAGGTCAACCGAGATCTCCTCCTACCTCTCTTACCGCTCACTTTTCCATCATAACTCTTTTTTGCCATTCTTTCATCACTCATTCGTTCGACGTGCCCAAACCAGCTGAACACGTTCTTCTTCATTCTCAACGTGGCATCCTCGCTAGTACCTGCCATTCTGTGTACCTCTTCATTGCGTATTCGATCCGCTAAGCTGACTCCGCATATCCTACGAAGAGATCGCATCTCCACGGCATTCATCTTTCTTTAATTCTTCTTCTGTAATACCCACGTTACGCTGCCGTATAACAGAGTCGGTGGGCATTGTGTACGGCCAAACGCGCAGTTGTGCTGACGTTTCGCCATCTCATCAATGCAACTAAGGCTCCGTTAACCTTGTTACCGGCAGCAATACGCCTTTCCACATCCATCTCGTATCTTTCATTTGTACTGAACATACTTCCCAAGTAAACCACTTCATTCACTTGTTCTAATATCTTTCCATTTACACTGATCTTGCACCGTCCTTACTTCATCTCTTTCAAAAATCAGAACCTTTGTCTTATTCGCATTGAGGCTTAGACCATTATATTCACACCCTTCTTCCAGAGTGGTGACCAATGCCTGCAACTCGCATTCTGATGATGCAATGTGCACTACATCATCTGCGTACAATAGGCAATTCACATTCAGGTCACCTACTTTCACTCCCATTTCACTTTGCTTCACTCCTTGGAGACAGCTATCCAAATACAAATTGAACAACCAAGCTGATATGGCGTAATCTCGTTTAACACCCGATCGGATGTCAAACCAGGGCGACATGCCAGCTCCTACTCGCACGCAGGCCTGGTGATCTCTGTAAAGAGACTTTACAGCCTGCAACAAAGATCCGCTCATTACTATACCGGAGTAGTATCTACCATAATTTCGCTCTGTCAAACACCTTTTCCAAGTCCACAAAAATACAGAAAACTTTTTGGTTAACGGCCAAAATTGTTTCCGTGATCATGCAGAAGGAAAAGATATGAATCATACACCCTCTTCTAGGTCTAAAGCCTCCTTGGGCCTCCCACAACAGCCTTTCAGATCTCTCTTGCATTCTTCTCGCTAAAACTTTAGTATAAACTTTACTACCTAAGCTAATCAAACTGATAGCCCTATGGCTTGCGCAGTCTATCTGTGAACCTTTGCCTTTATACAAAGGCACGATGACCGCACCTCGCCAATCGTCTGGGACCTCCCCTGATTTCCAGCACAAATTGCACAAAAACCAGAACAAGTCCAAGACGCGTGGCCCACCATATTTGATCATCTCGGCAGTAACTCCATCTGCTCCCGCTGACTTACCACATTTCAGAC